>APFE031614691.1:0-12661 GCA_000404065.3 Pinus taeda | reverse complement strand
AAATACTTGAAAACACAAATCTTTCTTAACAATCTAATCAAAAGAAGAGTATTCGTTTCAATGCACTCAAAACGAGACAACTAATTATTTTCACAAGAATTTTCTTTTTCATTCGAACTCTCAAATGCTACCAAGACAAAAATTTTCAAAAAGAGATCTTTCATATTTTTTTTTTTTTAACATTTAAAACTATAACTAAAGCAAATCTTTGAGAAAACTATGAATAAAGCAAACTTAAGATCTACAAACTATGAAAACCTATTTGAAGTAAAAGCTTACAAAAAGTCTTCTTGAGGATGTTTTACTTGGCTATAAGCAAACCAAGGACCAAATTGTCCAGAATCACAAATAAGTCAAGAACAACCAATTTTGTTTTCCTTGTGAAAATGAAAATCCAAACTTTCAATCACAAGCTTTTCGAAGTTTTGAAAAGAGAAAACTCAAAGAGGATTCCTCAACAAGGGGAGATTTCATAGATGGTCAGACTCATAAGAAGTGTAATAGACACTAAGGTAATCTGAAGTCCCTACAGCTTCTAAGCTTAGAGCCACTACACAACCAAATCGAAAAACAAACCCAACAAGCAAAACTCCTAGGAATTTCACCTAAAAGCCTAATGCTAATGAAATAACCAAGGAAAGATTTCAACCAGTCACATGCAGGTATGGGCAGAGGATAACCACTACAAAAACAAGATAAAACTGATTTAAAGAGTAAATTTCAAAATTTCAAAATTTTAGCAGGGTACGCAGGTTCAGAGTTTACACAGGTGCGTATACGCTCTGTGCACAAAGTAAAAGTGCATACAGGTACGCACTGTGATACACGTGCAGACTGTGGACTTCGAATAAAGTAATGAAAAATAAAAAAAAACCTAAATCCACTAAGTCTACCCAAAGCCACACACAACAAGCCAAAAACAGAAACAAAAAGGCAAGTTTCTCAAGTCAAAGAAAAACGAGGAAAACAATCAAGTCCCCAGTGGAGTCACCATTTTGTCAAGCGGAATGAGTCGATCTTGCAGACAAGATAGACCTTCCTAGAATCTAATGAAGACCTAATGACAAACAAACCAACCAGACACTATCTTTCTCTAAATGTGGTTTATAAATAATGGCAAACAAAAGTGTTTAAGGCCTACCTCATGTCCAACGCAAGTTTGGGGATGCCTTCGCTCCTTTGATCCAAGTAAGTTCCTTTATCGCAAACCTGCAAACAAAAACAAGGCAAACGATTAAATATCACCTGAATAACCAGTATTATAAAACATATTTAACATGAAAGTCAAGGAGTCCATGAAACAAATAACATGAGATACTTGTTGAGAAAAATGAGCTTGATTGTATTAATTCAAAAGGAGAAGAACTTTACAAGCTCCTCCCAGGGTCCAACAAGAAGTCTCCTCTACTTTGACAAGCTTCACTCACTCCCCAATGAAGCCAAAAAGGTATGTGATCTTTCCTCTTAAGCTCAAATAGGGAGTCTTGATTTCACTAGCATTTACCCTCAAAAGTTCAGCTTCTAACCTCCCTAGCCACTAACCCAATGCCTCAATTTATAGTGCAATGGAGGGCAGTTACTAGGTCCTCCTTCAAAGGGATAGAATCCTC
Organism: Pinus taeda; assembly: GCA_000404065.3. Lineage (NCBI taxonomy): Eukaryota > Viridiplantae > Streptophyta > Pinopsida > Pinales > Pinaceae > Pinus > Pinus taeda. Next base: position 11,051 of record APFE031614691.1, on the reverse strand, counting down.
CTTCAAAGAGATAGCTCCTCCTAACAAGGGATTAGCTCCTTCTCTTATGGGATGCATGAACCATTTTGGAGCGAACAATCCACGTCAAAATTCCTTCTAGAAACCTCTAGAATTAACCCAAAGTGAGTTTTTTAAGATAAAAATTGCGCCTTTTGACTTTCACAGGGGTACGCACCCTCCCCTTTACATACAGAGCGTATAAGTACACAGATACTCTGAACAAAAGGTGCGGGCCCGTAGGCAAAAGTGAGAGAAAGTGCGGAACCAGAGTTACATTGCTTTTTTGATGTATTTCTCTCATTTCCAAAGCTTGTTTTGAAGAGCTGAGGTCTGAGACTTGCTTAGGAGGCTGGTATAGGTGGTGATAGACCCATACCGACTGCAAATAATCAAGGTGACGATATTTTTGTGTAACAATTGATCTTCTGAGACATCATTAATGGACTGATGTGCATGTGTAGCTCCCCCTGAGCCATCAGACTAGTTAATCTGCTGGTTTGGCACCATAGTAGGTTGCAATTTCAACTTTCAAGTAGTTTCAACTTTGCAAGTTGGTAATGATAGATGTGTGGTTTTTCATTTTGAATAAAAGTTAATTGCAATGTTGGTTTTTATGCAAAGGATCGCTAGAATGTTAGATGATCAATTCTTCTTTAGAGATTAAATTTGTGTTGCAATAGATCAGTTAAAAGTTTTATTAATAAGATAGTGTTAGTTTGCTTTAAAGTTTCATTTTAGCAAATGTGAAGAGCATTTTTTATTTCATTAGAAAATAGCAGGAAGATTTTAATGTGCTAAAATCCATTTTCTTTGAAGAATAAGATATGAATAAATTACATCCTTAAAAGTAAATCTCAATAACTCAATCATGGACATTAACAATCTGATTTAATAAAAGGACTTCTAGCATATATAGTGCACTTGCACTTCACAAGCTTACCAACTCCAGTCCATAATTCAGGTAACAATTTAAGACAATTAAATTGACAAACATATTGGAGTCGTTGTCGGGGAAGTGTAAATAGAAGTCTTAGTCTTTTTCATTTTGATAAATTAAAAAAAAAAAAACAAACAAACAAACAAACAACAAAAATAAAAACATGATATGCATAGGGAAAGAGACTCTAGGGGTAGATTTGTAGGTAAAGGAAAGATTTTAATCACAACATCACTCGCCCCACTATGACCTCGTAGTGCCACACCACCCACACAAACTCGAATTCCTTCCATAGTAGGCAAACACAAACTCCCTGAGGTATTAAGATATGAAATCCAACCTAGAGATTCACCAACTTCATCAACAAAAGCCATAATAGAAGACAAAGATCCCATATCCCCAACAACAAGAGTAATTTTCCTATCTTCAACTGGAGAAAAACTTCTAGCTCAAGAGTTGGAAGCTCCTACTAAAGAAGAGGAAGAAGAAGCCTATTTTAACAAACCATTGATAGAAGAACCAGAGGAACTAGAGGAAGTTTAAAACCGAATCTTGGAACCAGAACCCTATATTAGTTCTAAAGAATCTACAATGGATGGAGAAGGAGAAGGAGAAGTACTTAATTCAAATGGTGAACAACCTAGGATTGGAGGAGGAAGAGGAGGAAGAGGAGGAAATAGAGGAGGTGGAAGAGGTGGAGGAAGAGGAAGAGGAGAAGATATAAATCCTCTACCCTTTGGATTTCCTATCCTCGATGAAGATACAACTATGACAATGAAAAATATCTTACCCTCTATCCTTCCAAACTTTCATGGACTAAGGAGAGAAGATCCTGAAACATTTCTCTTTGAATTTGAAGTCTTGTATAGATCATATGATTATCTGCATGATGCTCAAAACTTGAAATTATTCCCTGTAACCCTTAAAGATGCAGCATTAAAATGGTTTATGAGTTTAGGAATAAACTCCATAAGAACATGGGAACAAATGAAAACTACATTCTTAGATAAATATAAGGACTATTGTATGCCCCATAATTTTAAGGATGAAGTCTTTAAAATGGTACAGAAAGAAGATGAAAATCTTGAAGACTTCGTTGAAAGATTTTCTTATAATGTTAAAACGGAAAAATTAATAATCTAGATGAGGAAACTTTGAAAGCTCTCTTATTGAAATCCATTAGAAATGAGTGGATTGATCTTCTCAATCTAATGGGTAAGGGAGACATTTCTCAGTTGTCACTAGGAGAAATTTGTGAGTTATGCATACACATTTCAAGAGGCAAAGCAAGAACTGGGAAAAATCCAAGAGATCTCTTTTATCAAGGATTAATAAATATGCTGATCAGGTGCTCAGAATTATGCTCAAAAATCAAAGTGTCAGAATCTTATCAAACTTAGCTTTAGATTGAAGAGCTCGTCATTTTGAATCCAACAGTGTGAACGCCACTCAAATCCGAGTTCGTATATAGAAGATAGATCAAGTCAAAGTTGAAGTTTGACTTGTTTATGTGGCAGGATTGGATAACATGGCAAGGGTCCCAACGAATGAGTAAGTGCCAAGTGGTAGGTTTCCACTGAGTTCTGCATATCGCATATCTGGAAAAAAAGGAGGCACAGGTTAAGAATCAGCCCCCACAAATCACATTGAAACCCCATTGTTATTATTTGGTACCACTGACAAAGTGTCGATTGTGATAGAGTGTCAGACTCGGGAATTTTATATGACATGATTTAATATCTTGGAGGATATGCAATACCGTTGATATTATCATAGTGTGCCTCCGTGTTTAACTTCACTGATTGTGATGAGCAAGAGGTTTCAGACACGGGAATTTTATATGTTGCAGTTAATTATCCCATTTGGTTCACAACACTGCATCGCAGCGTTTTATTGTGATAAGAGCCCACAACACTTGTCAATTGCGATTGCGATAAGGCCGACAAAATATAACCCACCGAACATAAAATTCCTCGCTCTATTAATAGATTTTGGAGCAGAAATGGGGTTTTTGGTTGGTTTTAGAGCATTTTGTGGAACAAATAGTGGAAGAACTGGGAGAAGTCATAACTTCTTCAGTTCTTATCCAAATTGGATACAAAAAGAGGCTAGATGGCCATTTTTTAGTATTTTTAACTCATTGAGACAGGTTTTAGAGGCATTTGAGAATTTTAAGCACACTTTTGTTGTAATTTGAGCATAATAGAGAGGCCCAAGCCATTGGAAGTTGGACCAAGGAGATGTAGCCTAGGAGGGGGAAACTCCTTTATCATGTGCTTGTTGTGTGATGTATTTTGATGTTCTTTGCTATTATTTTTCTGATGTTTAACATATATTTTTATGTTAAATTTTTTATAACATTTACATAAGAAACTCTCATGGGAATCATCTAATTAAGCAACAGTATTGAATCCTTAAGCACTTGATAAGAAAATGATAAGCATATTCGGTTTTATTTTGAATGGGGAATTAGCACGGAATTACTAATCTGCTCCATTTCAGATCATCTGTAGTTGGGACAGTAAGTGGAGAAGAATTAGAAAATTTGCTTGATAATTTTAAAACAAATATTTTTGGGAGTCTTAGTGAACAAATTAACACCCTTAAAATACAAAACAAGCAAAAAGTTGAAATTTTTGCATTGTCCATTTTTTGCCCTAAGTGCAGAAAGAAACATACCTTGAGAGAATGTCCTATGGATTTAAAGAGTGTAGAAACTTGTGTTATATGTGCAGAAAATCATGATATAAAATAATGTCCCTCAATACCATGTCTTAAATATGTATATCAAGAAGAAGGAGTACCAAACCAAGTAGATCCTCTTTGTTTTATTGCTAAAATACCTTGGCAGAATCCACAGCCAAATACAATTCAAGTTTTTAACACTCAACCATTTTCACAATCATCACAAGTAATTGATTGCCCCACTGCCTTGGCAATCTTGGCCACAACCTTGGTCACATGGAAAAATCCTTATGGAAAATACCCTCAATATCCTCAATTTCCACAATTTCAACAATCATATCCTACTTTTCCTCCACAATATTATCATCGACCTGCTCAACAAACTCAACCTCACAATTTGAATCCACAACTTTCATTTCCATTTCCTCAAAGACCAAACCAATTGCCTACCCAACCACTTCCAAATCCCAACAACAATAAAAACTCACAACTTGTTTATAATATAGAAGGACAAAATTTTCAAACTTACATGATAACTCCACTAGATCTAAACAATGTTCAACTTAGATCTGGTAGAATATTAGAGAAAAATTTCCCATCAGTTGTTATTTAGGAAAGTGAAAAAGAAAAGATCTCTGAAGAAGATAAGTCTCTTAATGAAAAAGAAAAAACTCAAAAACAAGTTAGTCAAACACATTCAAATAACTCAACTCCTATTATGGAACAACCTTCAATATCTATTTCAAACCCATCTTTTCCTGAGAGATTAAAAATTGATGAAGGGGTAGAAAAACATATTTTATTGGATGATTATGACATGTTAGATGAACTAAAGAATGTTTGCATAAAAATTCCTTTACTACAAGCCACTAAGGAAATACCAATTTTCGCAAAGACAATTAGGGAATTGAGCATAAAAAGACCAGGAAGAAAAAGAAAATAAGTCAAAAGAATCCAACTAGTTGGAAAAATTGTAGATATCATGATGGGTAAGAAAACAATTCAGAAATATCTTGATTCAAGAAGTCCCATTGTGAAAACACACATCAATGGTGTAGAGATCCCAAATACATTGATTGATCTAGGAGCAGCTATAAACATCATGAGTAAACAAACTATGAATCAATTAAAACATTCTAATCTTCAATATACACCTACATTGTTACAATTGGCAGATAGATCTGTAATAGTGACCATATTGAGGAATGATGAGCCTCATGATTACTTGATTTTGACACTCTCCTTTACTTATTTTTCCTTTCCTTGACCATCATCATCAACTCAATAGGCATCAAACTACAAGGTTTTTGACATGGTAAGGTATTTAATCATCTTATCTTTCATATTTCATAATGTTCCTTATTATTGAGTTAATATTTGTATTGGCTACTGAATTTGCATGATTCTGCAGCTAATCTTTGTTTCTATAGCCAATTCCATGGTTTACCAGGATCGAAGGTGCCAGCCAAGAGGAGAAAGATATGGACAAGTGGAGATTTATCCCCTTAATGATTTCGTCCTATTCATCTGAACCAGATCGTAAAATGATTGTTCGATTGCGTGATAAAAGGATAAAATCAATGTGGTCATTGAATAGGCGAGTGAGAGTCCAAAAATCCTATGCTTCACGATTTGCTTTGTCAAATAGAAAATTGTGAAAAATGATATCTTGGTAGTTGTTATAAGCTTAGTTTAGAATTTTGTTAGCTAAGGTAGGCATAAAGCCTCAAACAATTATTGACACGGGCTTTTCTAAATACCGTGCAGCAAACATGAACAGAAGGTTGATTTTATGTATGCAACAGTGATATTTTGAAACTCGGTTTTTACTTTGTTATGCATAGCTGACACTTCCATTCAAGTTTTATGACCGCCTGTTTGTGGAGGGCCCCTACAAATAGTGAAGGTTTTGCATTCACATATCTTTTTCATTTGTTACAGTTATTCATACAATTTAGAATAGGATTGCAATCTTGATTTCATTCAAAGAGCGATAAGCAATATTTCATTAATCATTCCTTTTTCAAGTTAATGTATAATGATGTTAATGGTAATGTAATTGCTTTTCATATATTTCTTTATGATTGTCGAGTGTTTCATTTCAGAGTTAATAGATTTCTTTAGAGTTTCATTCTATAGTATTTCATTTTAAAGTATGTGTGATTTCTTTATGGTTTTCATTTCAAAGCATTCAATTTCAGAGTATGAGTGATTTTGTTATAATTTAATTTTAGAACCTTTTCAATAATGAGTGATTGATAATGATAGATGTGTGGTTTTTCATTTTGAATAAAAGTTAATTTCAATTTTGCTTTTTATTCAAAGGATTGCTAGAATGCTAGATGATCAATTTTGCTTTAGAGATTAAATTTGTGTTGCAATAGATCAATTAAAAGTTTTCTTAATAAGATAGTGTGAGTTTTATTTAAAGTTTCATTTTAGCAAATGTGAAGAGCAAATTTTATTTCATTAGAAAATATCAGGAAGATTTAATGTGTTAAAATCCATTTTCTTTGAAGAGTAAGATAGGAATAAATTGCATCCTTAGAAGTAAATCTCAATAACTCAATCATGCACATTAACAATATGATTTAATAAAAGGGCTTCTAGCATATATAGTGCACTTGCACTTCACAAGCTTACCAACTCCGGTCGATAATTCATGTAACAATTTAAGACAATTAAATTGACAAACACTACCCAAAGGTGATGGAGGAATACCAACACCTAAAAGGGATTTAGTTTCTATTGTGTTATTTTATTTCCTATAGTCTATCCAATTGAATGAAATATTAGTTCTAATAGAGAATTGAGAAACAATTGGTTCTTACTTTTGAGTTCCTTTCCCTTTTAAATGTACGGTAAATTGAGTTATTGGTTAAGAAATATTGTTACTTTGTGCTCTGGTTAAAAACCCAAGATGTTGCAATTGAGGAATAATATTTAGAATAGATTCCCTAATAATACCAAAATATAGTAATTATTGTTGTAAATATTGGATTGGATCATATGATTCTTCCTATAAAATTTTCCTGTGTAGATATGAAGCTTGAGAGTCTTCAGAAAGAACAAGGTACTGATAAATTGGGTTTAGTATAGTTTGAATAGAATGAGAAGCTTCACTAGACAATGTTTCTAAAGGTTTTTGTGGAGGCGATTTTGATCCAGATGAATGAATTGTCTTATTTATATTTAAATATTTACCTACCATTCATTATTAGATGTCCTCATTCTAGCATGAAATTATTGATATGAAGGGAAATACCTCCATCATCTAGGCTATGACTGCTCAATGAAAGGTCCCAATTGGACCTACTCTCATTTGGTATTATAGTTCATGATTGATACATGGGACCAGTTATCCAGAAGAAGTAAGAATGAACAAAAACTCTCCAAATGGGGAAAAATCTAATTCAACATACTACTTAAAGGATATTAAAATTCAATATATATAATTTATACTTGCTACATATCCTGCCCAAGGTCACAAGAAAAATTTGGCAGTGGATATAAGAGAAAAAATAGGTTATTAAGAAAATAGAAAAAGTTCATAAAAATCAATAATATTTTAAGCATATATATATAATATTTAACCAACAGAGAATTATTTAGAAACTAGACGTACATTATCATATCTAACCCATGAACAATTAGTGAATCTAATTAGATGAGGAGGAGGATTTTCACATAATGCTAAATAAATGAGAAATCATACAACTAAAAAAATGTTTCCACATAACTAGTTACCTACATAGGTATATATTCATTAAAAGTATCTTGATATTATGAAATTATACTCAAACTGATAACAATATGTAGTTTTCGATACAAAACTTCTAACCATTCATACTAATGAAAAAATCATTTATATAACAATTACAACTAAAAATGAGGTCTGTTTCTTGTTTTTCTTCAACTAACATTTGAAAATAAGAAGATGACTCTACCCATGGGGACTTCACGGGGGGGGAAATACCATACCATGTGTGCTCATATTCAGAGATATATATTGAGGGGAAAATGGCATAATATATTGAGCATATATTAGGGTTTAAAGGGGTTTTATATTGGCATATATAAAAAATGGAGCTCAAAGTTAATAAAAAAATATAAATGGGTATAAAAAATGTTAATGAAAAAATGGATACCTGCAATATTTAGTGAAAGTAGGGGTCTTTTAAATTGGGAAGGCGCACTAAAGGTGATTAGCCTTCCTCCTCTCAAAAGAAATCTAAGTCATCCTATAAACCACCTCCAGCTAAGAAAGAAAATGGAGCCCTAGATCTTGAGAGCCTCCAAAAGTTCCTTAATAATTTATCAAACTAAATTATTGACCTTAAAATGAACACAAAATAAGGGAAATCTAATAGAGGAAACTTTAGACCTTCCAAGAAGAATTTTCCACCTAAGCATACTCCTACCATTGAAGGATTAAATGCTAAAGGATTAGAGAATATTATTCAAGCCTTGATATTAGGGATTAACTTATCTTCTAGTGAGAAAACAAATGAACCAGATGAGAGTGAGGAAGGAGCAGATGTGGGTGATGATGATGCTCAATCCCCTCCTATCATGGTCCACTTTGTTCATCTAACCCATGATCTGTTTGAAGAAGACTATGAAAATGTTTTCATGAATTAGTATCCTTACAACACCCACAGAAAGACTATTGTTGATGATTCCAATCCTTCTACCTCTCTTAGAAGCAAAAATGTGAAAAAACAAGTAGAAATTTCCAAAAACCTTGTTGTCCCAGATTTGGAATATGATATTATTAAATATATCAAAAGACTAAAATCCAACGTTTCAATTTCTGAGTTGCTGAAATTTCCAATAATATAGTAGAAAACTCACCAAAGTTTTGGCTGAAATTTTTGGTAAATTAAAGAAGGTCGCTCAAAATAATGAAATGACATTTTTTGAAAAAAAATGGGATAGGTCCAGTTTCTATTAAAAATTATCCTCAAATATTTCCCCCACATAGAAAAGAAGGCTAATGTTCCTTCATTATTACTTACTTTTAAAATTTATAATAGGAATGTACATAATTGTATGGTTGACTCTGGAGCTTATTCCAGTGTTATGCCTCTTTCTATCTGTGAGAAATTGAATGTTGACATTAAGCCATCTGAGGTCAAAATTATCCAACTTGATTATACAAATGTTAAGGTTGTGGGAGAATTAAATGGTGTGCTTATTAGACTCTCTTCTACTTATAGGATTCATCAGATAATTAACATTGTTGTAGTTGATATACCTGAGGCTTAAGGTTTATTTCCAAGCAGGGATTAGTCGCAATGTTGGAAAAATTATTTTGCTATTGATTAGTCACATTTAGCAAAAGGTTAACAAAATAAAATAAGGATGAAGAGATAATGGTATATGCATCATATTATTATTGAACTCAATGATCCTAATGAGCCAATCTTAATAAATGATTCTTCTATGGATAGTTTTGATATGTTTTTTGGTAATTATACTGTTGAGGTTTCCCTTTTTTTAAATTAAAACAACAATCTAAACTTGTGTCTTGTACTAAGCTTATCACACCAGATAAAAAATTGATTGATGCTAAAATTGTTAAAAATAATGATGATAAAGTGTGGTCCTTGTATTTTCATGGATCTAAATCAAAGGAAGGTGTTGGTGTTGGTGTTGGTGTTGTTTTTTTGTTACTTGATCCAAAAATGTTCATTGCATGCAGATTAGAGTTTAATTGTACTAATAACATTGCAAATTATGAAGCTCTCATCCAAGGGCTTAAAAAAACTATTGATATTAATATTAAAACACTAGTTGTCTCCAAAAAAACATGGAGGCGGGTCTTTATTATGTCGCATTCTCTAAAACATGTTTGCAATGATTGAAGGCTTGTGGTTGAAGCTTAAGAACTTCTATAATTGATTGTCGTCAATCACCAAAGTGCAGGAATTCTAAGAAATTTCCTCTCATGATAATAGTAGATTCATTATTTCTTATATAGTTTTTATTTGAAAGTGTACAGTTGGAACAATTTCTATATAAAGTGTGACATTCTCAAATAGAATCAAATTTGTGTTGAAAGAAATTTTTGAGAAATTTGAATTTTCATGGATTCTCCATTTGCAATATGGAATTATAGAATTGTTCCAAAGGGCATGTAAGGAATTATGTTTGTTCCATTTCTTCATCTTCAAATATGCAATCATTGATGATGCACTAATGAATGTGCATTTTTTAAGTTGCATTCATGTTATCGTTTCACAATTCTTGAAAATAGGATTGGACTCCTCACATGTGTCTCAGTTGCAAAGAATCTCCAACCTTCTCGATTTGTGTGTAGTATTTTATTTTTCACTCATTAATCCAAGGGAGAATTTTCCTTCAAAGTATACATAGTGTGGGAGCTCAAAAAGGTGGCAATTAAGTTCATACCCTTTTCTATGAGGCTTCCCCATATAATATGCTTCAAAAAGCACTTTGATATAACTTCCGTGGATGATAATATCCTTTGTAGTTTACACTGAAGTGTTATTTAGTAACCATCCTACATTGAAATTTGTTGACAAGACCCGTCAAAATACCATAATAAACTTTCTTCAAGTGATGGATTGCCTCATTGACACTCTTGAAGGTATTGATGAGCTCATGAAATCTCATGTCATTAGTTACCAAAGCATGACACTAACCAACAAGTATATAGTTGAGATGTGGGAGACCATGCATCCCCTCTTTTTTAAGGTCTATGCCAAGTTTCATGAGGACTTGGAACACACACACAAGAAAGTGAGTATCCCCAAATATTACAAGATCGAATCAGAAGTGCTCATTCAAAATCATTTCACTATTCTCGTCAATAGTATTTCTTGAATCCATGGAGCACTATAGTTCTTTGATTTGGAATTTTCAATTTGGACATAAACATGGCACAAATCTATTGTACCTTATGGCAGTGAAATTCTAAAACATTAAAATAAAGTTTCCAAATTGTCATATCAAAATTATAATTTTGGTTGACATATTGTATTTCATATCCATATTATTTAAATTTTATATGATAAACACTTATATTATATTTATATTTATCCTTAATTTGTTATTATAGTAATAATAAAAAAATATTATATTATTTCATAATTTTCTTTATTAAAAATACATATATAAAAAATTTTGTTACATAAATATTTTTAAAAATCTATTTTAATCTTTAACTAACCATATACCACTTTCAAATATTTTGGAATTAAAAACATGGCATGCTAATATATGTCTTACAAAAACAAACTAATATATATTATTTTATAATTTTGTTATAAAAGTATTTTTAAAAAGTTAATTTAATCTTTAAGTAATACCATATAACCTTCAATTATTTTGTAGATTAAAAATATTGCACGTATATGTCTTAAAAAAACAAACTCATATACTATTATATAATTTTCCACCCTTT
>APFE031614688.1:0-47719 GCA_000404065.3 Pinus taeda | reverse complement strand
CGCATCCATGCCGGGTTGGGTTGTTCCATTCACTGGTCTTCACCATTGGTCCGTCACACCATCCATCTCTAGGGTTAACGCTGCAAATCCATCGTCAGTGTCACCGATATGTTCAAGAGAAGTCATTCAGGCAATTCACTTGAGTCTCACCCACTACAATACATTCATTCTTCGTTCCTTCATGACCGCCACCCTGAACCCTATATCGTCAGTTTGTTTTCACCTCCAAAATCATTTGCTTCATTCCATGTCATTGATGTTGGGATTCATTAACGCCCTCCTGCGACGGGTCGCTTCTTGTCGACATCAGCTCATTATCCAAGAAGTTGACTTAGGAACAACCCTTTCAGTACTTTGAAGCTTGCATGCCTCAATGGCAAGTTTCTCACTTTCGGCGACAGGTTTACATCAATGGCCTTCGATCTAGAGATTTTGCGTGGTGTTCGATGCCAAGTCTTTTTTCGCACCACGTGAATTGTACTGTAGTACCTTGAGGGTCATTGTCATTATTGGTGATTCCTCTCACGCCTGTTAACAACTTACATCATTGGCTAGTAATTAGGCGATGTCTTTCCATGTTCGACTCCAGAACATTTTTCACATGGATCGACTTGTACTCCGAGTGAAGATCGAACAAGTTTTGAAGACCCAGGATCTAGTTTCATCCATCTGGGCTGCGATATATTCAGGAATATAAAAACATCCAGTGTACATCATTGTCGAACAGATGATCATCCAAATCAAAGGATGATGTGTCCATATCATTAGTCTGTCACATAGATGATCATCTGTCCTATGTACACGAAAATGAGTTTATAAAGCTGAGCATGGAATGCTCGCCTCAGCTAGATCATGAAAAATGTTGTCAAAATAATGTATAGTATTGTATCTTATTACAGGTCACCTCCCAGCTCAGAAAAACTTCAGATCCTCATAGTAAAGCATTTCACCCGACATCAAAAAAGATTAACGACCTCATGCTTTAGGGGGCAACTGTTATATACATTTTTGGGCACTTCAATCCCAATCACAAATGTCCATAAACTGAGGGCTCTTAAGTCCCTAAAAGTGTTGCTTCACTGCCTAAAGGAACAAGGTCAACTGATTACATCATCTCCCAGAAGTTCTCCACTGAAAACTGCTCATAAATGGTCAAAACTGGACCATACTGAAAGCTCAATGCAGGGGGTGCGATGCATATCACCTTCCCAATGTACAGGGTGCGATGCATACTGTTTTGCTCCTCTGTAGGGTGCGATGGTCAGTAATGGACAAATGGCAGGGACAAAAATGCGAGGTGGAAGATCATGGAATCTTCCAGAAGCTTCCCCTCTGACACTTGCCACTCCATTTTCAACCAGGGATGAGAAAAAGATCATCATTCTCCAAGTGGAAGCAAGAACTATCAGAAAGAGGACACTAATCAAGATCCCAAAAGATGACTCACCTCTCTGTAATCATCTATATATGGATCCCTCGTCACAGAGATACAGAGGCTGGAATTTTGTAACTTATAGAGAAGTGTTGTTGGTATTTTGGTGTACATTCACAATGTTGGGTGATTTTTCTTTGCTTGAGGTGAAGAAGGGCTTCTTAGCTAGAGGATGATGCTGGGTCAGAGCACATGGTTGTAATCCGCTTGCTACTTTTTATCTGAATAAAGCTATTCTTGTTTCCTTCCATATTCTTGTGTACTTGTTTATATATGCTTGTATATGGTTAATGAACATCTAATCCTGCATTATTTATGAACTTAGATCACTGTTTCTTGCATAGTAGTATGTTGTTGTGATTCTACAGGTCCATTTGAAGCTGAGCAGACGAAGAGCAAGCGGAAAAACTCTATCAAGAAGGAGAGGAAATCGAGCCCAAGACTCAAGTTGGCCCTCTTGGTTCTCCTCTCATCTATTTTCATAAAAGGAATCAATAGTAGACTTTGATTGTTTGTTTCTAAGATAGCCACCCATCTTAGTGGGAATAGCAGCATCCGTGTGGACACTATTCCCATATGACAGTAATTTTATGTTCATAGGTTGGCTCAGTATTTCATATAGCATATTAAACATGTGTAGAGGTATAGGATAAGATTTTACATGTTTAAAATCAATAAAACCAAATGACCATCATCAACCTTATCATCATTTCATGAGAAATTCACTAGAAACCCTAATTGAAGAAATATTTGGCTTGAATTCATCTTGAAAAACAAAAAGGTGAGTAAGATGGTGTAATTACTTGGCGATGAGCTTAGGATTTCAAGAAAATAGGTGAGAAAGCTTAAAAAATCAATTTGGGTGAGTTCCGGGCAAATTTGAGGTACTCTGGCCCAAGCGCAGCGTAGTGTTCCTTAGCACAGCACTGGTAAACTTTTGCCAATGTTTCCTATGAAATTGACTTTTTCTCACTTTTGGGAGGGAGAGCTCAACGCACAATGATGAATGAGAGGTAAATAAGACAAGTTTGGGGCTTTTTAGTTTATATAGGCAAATTAATTTCCCCTTTGAAAAGTAATGGGACCCACAAACCTTTGAAAATTTGATTTTTCACTTTTGAAAACAAAGTCACCTTAGAAGGCTGAAACCTGAGCTGTATTTTCACTTTTTGAGCACTTGAACTTCTTCTTTTGGAGCCCTTCGAATTGAAATCATGATGAACTTGTGAAAACCCAACAAGTTAATGTCAAAGAGTTATTTGTCATTCTCTATTAACTGTTGGATTTAGATATGGTAATGATGGACCTTGGAAACCCTAATGACCTAATGAAAGACCTGAAACTGAATGGAATGATGATGATGATTGATATAAAGAGAAATTGCTTTTATTATGACACCTTCATGTGAATGAGATAGGTGACTAGCATAAGTGAATTTTTGAAATACTGAACTCATTCCTAGACCAACTAAATAATGACCAAATTTTACTGTGTAAACCTAGTGACATGATAAAACTCGATTTTGAGACTCCTGACAAGCTTAGTAAAAGCACAATTGATCTTGGTGACAGGAAAACAAGACTGACACTAAAAGAATCAACATAAGATAAAATGTTGAGAATGATAGCCAAGATGATAGTTAGACCAAAAGTGAAGTTACCAATATATGAAGGTAACAGGGATGTTGATGAGCTAATGGATTGGATCAATGCTTTAGATAATTATTTTGATTATGAGGATCTTGGTGAACATAAGAGAGTAAATTATGCAGTGATCAAACTAAAATTCCATGTAGCCCTATGGTGGGATGAAGCACAAGAAGAACAAAAGAGGAAAATAAAGTCCAAAATCATAGATTGGGCCACAATAGTGGCAAAATTTAAAGGAAAGTTATTACTTGAAGATTATCAGTTAAATATTTCCAAACAGTTACGTAATCTTAGACAAAATTCTATGTTAGTCAAATAATACAATGAGGAGTTTTACAAATTGAAAATTAAATTTGGTCATGTAGAGGACGATGATGAGAAAGTTGAAAGTTACTTTAATGGTCTGATATTTGAGATAATGACGATATTGGCATGTTGTCCATATGAAAATTGGAGGATGTATAATGATCTTCCCTAACAAATAAGAGAAGATGCTAGGAAACAAATTCAAAGAGGTAGAGGAAGAAGTTCTACAATAGGCAAAGGAAAAGCAGGTAGCAGAGGGAGATTTCAATCTCTAAGAGAGGAGAGTGGAAGTTCTAGTGGAATTTCACTGAGAGGGGTGATTCAAGAAGAAGGAGATAATTTTTTTGAGGCAAAGGTTGAGGTAGATACTATTATCCCAGATGTTATAGATGTGTAAAATTAGGACACATGTCTTGGAAATATCCTGAAAATGCATAAACAAACCAAAGAGGTGTCCATATCATAGAAGCAAAGGAGGAGAATGTAAAACCAACTACAACTAAAGAAGTTCCTAAAGTAAAGGGGTAACTTCTGATGAAAAAAGTGTTGATCAAGTTAGAGAAGGAAATTAATGAACCAACTTAGAGGAAGATTATATTCAGGATTGTGTGCAAATATAAAGGTAAGTGTTATAAAGTCGTAATTGATAGTGGTAGCACATAAAATTTAGTTTCCATTGAAATGGTAGAGAAGCCATATTTGAAAAGGAAAACACACCCTAACCCTTACAAGATATCTTGGTTGCACAAAAGGTCATCAAGTTCTAATTAATTAATAATGGGAAGTATAATTTTATATTGGGAGATAAAAATATGAGATTGTAAGGGATGTGATGCCAATGCATATTTGCCATGTTTTGTTGGGAAGGGCATGGCGATCTAATAGAAAAGTTATCCATGATGGTAGAAAAATACATATACTCGTAAGAAAGATGGTAAAAGGCATACCTTTCTCCTCTTTCTAGATGAAGGAGACAAATATAAAGTTGGTTCAAGTGTATTATTGATGAGTGGGAAAGAACTGCTGCAAGATGTTAAGAAAAAGGGGTACATTTTGCTTTGATTTGGAAGCCTTGGGTAACCGTTACAAGAACAAATATTGGTGATTTACTTGAATAAATAAGAAGTATGTTGGATGAGTTTGTTGATATAATTGTTGATGAGTTACCAAATAGTTTTCCCCCTATTAGAAGTGTTTTCCATCACATAGACTTAATCTCAAGATCAAGTCTTCCAAACAAAGCAATAGATAGGGTAACTCCATAAGAAAATGAGGAAGTAAAGAGGCAAGTTCAGGAGTTATTTGGTTGTTGCTAACACCCTATTATATTGAGTGATGATCCACTTTTTCATTCTGTTTTTCTTGCTTCCAAGGAAAAATGTATTTCTCCTTTTATCAGAGATAATAAAAAAGTACAATGAATTTATCTTCAGCACATCAATAATTTATTGAAGATTCAACAAGATAAATAGAAATCTATATATTACATAATGAACTTTAATTGTAGTTTTGAGAAAAACCACAAGAATTGTATCCTACTAGAATACAAATATACCTAACAAATCCAAAAATTGTCCACTTATTTCACTTTCTTTCTAGAAGAAGCCACTTGATTTAATAAGATGGTGTTGACAGTGCTGGACTTTCCAACATTCAAGGGATCTCCCTAGTATGAAGTTCCAACAAGACCTCACATTGTTTGGTGTAGGAGTCCCATCTGGTATGATGGCCTGGTTGCCATTATCTTAAAGATATGCCTTATCTCTTGCTTGTTAGCACGTGAGAGTGGATTGCATTGTCTTCGAACAACGAGGTTTGCGTGCCTGGTGAGTGCTTAGTGTCGTTTGTGTCAAAGCTCTTTCAATGCATAGGGAGAGGGTGGAAGTGAGTCTTAGGTTGACAGGGAATAGTCCCAACTCTGCTAGAGACACAAAACACAACAAGACATGCACAACTTCCGGAAAAGTAGTCCACATAGACGCAACAGTCATAAACAAACAATGAACGGATAGCATGCACAATGCTCAACGGAATAGTCCACACAAGTGAAACAAACATTATAACAAGTTTACATGAATGAATCTATTGAGTGTCCAGCGGGATAGCCCACGTAGGCAAGACAACATTAACAACTTATACAACACATTTTCGTAGGAATATGTATTAGAACAACCAAAATAGTTCAACTATTTTAACACAGGTTAAAGCAACATGCATAACAAGTGTCCAAAGAATAGTCTTACAAAAAAATACAATACATGTGTGAAAACATGCTGGCCTATTATTAGGCTTCTGAATTAAGTGAAAGTTCCAAGACACGTCGATACACCATTACATCACTGACCCCGATAGTGGGGTGTTGGAGCCACTACTCACTCCTCGAAGAAAAAATTACAGACTCTCAAGGCTATGTGGGAGGAACCAAGATGAAAATTCCTTTGCATGTACAAATGAGGGGTATTTATAGCCAAGGGTAAATCTGGCCCTTGTGACTGTTCGACTTCCCTCATGAATGTTTCACTTACATGACTCTTCAACTTTACATGACTCCTCATATTCACATGTGGGTGTCTTGGACTTCCATGTTACATTACATTGATTACAATTGTGTGGCCCACAGTAGTGATGTAGCCGAGATGACTTATGACATGACTCAATACGACAAAGTTGGTGTGTTCATGCTGCTAGTGGTGTGCATGTCTAGATGCAATGTTACTAAGTGATGGACGTGCTCTTGGTGTATCATAGCTTCACCTCTGCATGGAATGGTGTGGGGAGTCGTCGAAGGTCTTGGTGTTTGCTTGATGTTGCATGTGCATGTCGCTCCTTCACTTGTAATTTGGCATGCTTCATGTGTTCATCCATTCATGAACAAATCTCCTCGCATGCATTCCTTATTCATTCATTCATGAACAAATCTCCTCACATGCATTCTTTGTTCATCCCTTCACAAAAAAAATCTCATTGAATATTCTCTCCTTGTTCATCTCATTCGTCGTCGCATCATGTCTCATCCATGTACCTATATCTGCAATCACTCATGACAAGATGACATCAAATCCATAAATCTCCTAGTCTACCATGATGCATTATCGTTCACCTTCAAATGCAGGTGACTTGGAGAGAGGACAAGGCTCTTGAAACTACAAGGAATATTTCAAGCTGGGATGCAGGCCCCAGGCACTACCAGTGAAAATTTAATAGAAGTCACTGGGAGACTAAGATGGAAAATCCAGATTAGCACTGATTGTCCATGGGATTTTCCTTGGCCAGAGGGAAAATCTGTGCAATTTTTTTAGGGAATAAGTGCAGGCAGTAGACGGGATTGGTAGAGAAAAATGTACAATTCCTCCAGGGAGTTGGCAGTGGGTTGCAGGAGGATTGCTTGGAAAAAATTCACAATTTTTTCAAGGAGATGCAAGCAGGCTGTGGGAGTGTTGCTGGAAAAAATTGCGCAATTACTTGGGGCTGGACTGCTCAACATCTTTGTGAAAGTTTTGAGATGAGTGGGATGCTAGACAACTTGGTGAATGGTCATGAAAACTGCACAGTTTTCCAAACAAGAAGTAGGATAGTTGACTGGATGACTGGCTAGAAAAACTAAGAAATTTTTTTAGAGAGATAGTGACAGACACATGGTGTCTATCTATCATGTATGCGTAGTTTATTCAATCAACGAAGTGGGCATGCTTTGCCGAATTTTCCTATTTTTTTTGTAGGAGTGAGTCCCAAGGTCACTACATGGTCAAACTCGGCTGACTAGCTGGAGGCTCGGTTGATGGGCTTGCGATTAGAGCAGATTGAAATGGCTTGTTGGGAAAATTCTGTGTTTTTATGGGTGAAATTTGGTCGAGTCGATTCCAGGATTGCGTAGTGTAGACTTCCTGGGAGGTAGCCTCAAGCTCTACACAATTCTAGGCAGCAGTACATGATCCCTCAAGGATGAAACTGCGTAATGCAACTCAATGAATGTCCAGCTGTAGGAGGGTGATCTGTTCATGAGAACTTCAACAAAATGACTAGGTGTGTGAGTGAGTGAAATCGTACATGCATGACCTCATGAAAACAAACTCAACATGACTTGACAACAAGACACCTCGAACCAAAAAGACAACATACACTAAGTGACTGACTAATGATGTGAGCGACAAATGCAAAGATTTTGATAGATCATTAATGACCGCGACGATGCTTGCATGGTAGTGCATACAACTTCTTTTGTGAGTGTGATGGATGTTTACATAGATGACACAACTTGTACACATGAAGGCAGACCTTGTGCATGGCTAGACCATGACTGCAAGCATAACATTGTGACCAACATGCAAAATGTTGTTCTTTGAACATTCAAGCAAAGAGGGTGCAAAGACTCAACACGTGCTCATGGGATGAGCCCAAGTGCTTGCAAACATCAAGGAAAAACCCAAGGAAGGGTCTGAAATTGGATGTAGTCCAAAATTTTGGAGGGTGTTGTAGCCGCTACAACACTTGGCGACACACTAGTTGAACTTTAGCTTCTCTTTTTTGGTCCAATGAAAACACAAGGCCTTGGTCTTTCAGGGAGTATTGAATCATTGTGTAGGTTACTTTGGTTTCCCCACTTACCCCATGGATAGACATGGTTACCCTTTCACCAACTCAGTCAAACACAACAACAAGTTTTAGCTTGATCACAGTGTTTCAAAATCAGGAAGGTTAGTTTGGCTCGTGAGTTAAAAAAATTCAAAGTATAAGTTTTCATTGTTGGTGTTGCTCCACTGCCAGCAGGCCTAGATAGTACCCAGGTAGAGTCACGCAGGAACACATGCATTGCTCCACTACCAAGGAGTTTGGTCAGTACCCTGGTGGAGTAGCGTGCTTCACCTCTCTACATAGGAAGTGTTTCTCTTCTTTCACCTTTGTATTTGTTAAGAGGACTGTGCATAGGCACTTATTTATTTTTGTGGCATAAGAGGGATCTCGACTTATTGAGAGTAGAACAAGTTTTTCCTTAAGAGAAGCATAGAAGGCCTCTAACATAGGTTTACTCATTTAGATTTCTCCTTCTCCATTTCTACTAGTTGGATGAGCTTGAACACAAAGAGCAGAAGCCTGAGTACAGGCATGGGGTTTCCCAGTGTGGACATAGACTCATGGTTGGAGACAAGCTTCCCTTGTAGATGGCTCATATTTTACGTCAATACTTCCTCAACCAAAGGTTACAACTAAGCACAAAGAAGACAGACGCACAATTTTCCAAGTGCTAAAGTGTCACAAGACTCTTTAGATATTAGCCACATACTCATTCAAAAGCCAGAACTTAGTATACGGAAGCACTTATTGACAAAACAGAAAATAGCATGATACAAATCAAACAAAACAAAGCTAAACAAAAATAGTAAGCAAATAAAACAACAAGAATGCAAAGCGAGCAAGCAGATAAACCAAACCAATTCAACAAACAAACAAACATGCAAACAAGAAAGAAAAGAAAAGAAAGAAAGCAACACTACTCCTACTCCTACACTAAATGGTTGGGGTAACATGAAATGAAATTTCTAGTGAAGCCACCGTAGTTGTACCTAACCTGCAACCACAAAGATACAAGTGATTGAAACAGATAAAAAACAGTGTGCAATAGAAAATACAAAAACTTAACAAGCCTGCACACGATAAGGTATCAGCCCTAGGTAGAAAGATGTGTCACAACCATCCAACGCACATGCTTACCTCTTTGGTGACTACCATTTTTCAAAAAACCTCAGCGGCCTCTTGCAAATGTGTGTCCTCCTACACCAAGTTTCTTAGTGAGTGTGAGGAAGGATTGAAGCTTGTTACCTGCAAAATGACTCACTAAGTAAGATTGTTCCAACCATTCAACAATTGGATCATAAAATTAGTGATGGTTTTTTTGAAAGACTTGTGATCTTCGAAAATATGGATTCATGATTCGAGAGAAGGGATCATGATGGGAATATGGTACAGGTAGACAGATCTGATCATTCTTTTCGGTCATGTCAAGATAGTGAGGGATTTCCATATCCATTAGTGTAGGCTAAAGTGCCTCACCTGCTTGACAGATGTCTGAGGATAAAGATGTTACACGGTGAAGATCATAATGTGTGAAGCAACTGTCATTGGATGTACTATTGGGAAAATAATAAACTGCATGATAGTCACCCAAGATAGGAGAAAGATCATACCAATTGGTCGAGATACCATATTCCTAGTTTTTCATGAACAAAGAAAAATTTTGAACAATCTTGTGAATGCTCTGAATGAGGGAACCAAGTTCACTGAGCGTTAGATATGACAGAACACCCACCTGCAACTAGTGAAAAATTTCATAGGCATCATGGTCATCACAGAAATCTAGAAAGGATGTTATCACTATGAATGTGTGAATCCAGTTGGGGTGTGATGAAATGACAGTAACTTGATTAGCATGATAGGTTTTTCACTCGTCATCACACAAGGAGATTGTTGGTGTAATGAGTAGGCAGATTTGACGTGCAAAATTTGCAAGAAGACGAAGGAGATGATCACGAGAAAGAACACCTGATAAGTATGATTCCAGAAAAGATAGTCCTTGAGATGATCAACTTCATTGTTCCATGATTGCATGAGTGTTGGGTGCGGGATCCCCCAAGGGAAGTTTTGGGACTTGAAGCCCATATTTTGGTCAAAATATGTAAATCTGATGTAAAGACTCTACATTTTGTGGGCGCAGAGCATGAAGTTGTAAATGAGTCATATGGTTGTTCACCCTTAGTTTTGTAATGTAATGTCAACTTTAGAGATCTACCAATGGTTCGTGGACAATGGGATTGTATAAATAGAGTGAGGCTCTAAGTTGTAAATCTGTTAGAATAGAAGGAGAAAAAAATATGAAGAATTGAGTCTTGTCTAAAGTGTAGAGTCAAATCTTTGGGTCGTAGAGTAGGAGAAGGCTCTGCACCTGAGTGCGCAGAGACCTAGTAGTCCACAGCTGAGTGCGCGGACCCCTGCAGCTGGGTGCGCAGGGTGAGTCGAGTTTGTAACCATTGAAGCATTAATAAAGAGAAGTTTTGCATCAATTTTGTGTATCTATTTCTTGTTTTATGCTTTGAGTATACTGGGTATGAATTGCATTTTCACTATTTATATGGTGTGCAAACTTATATGATTGGTGAGTTAAGTATCTGTTTACACAAAGAGAACTAACAATTGCAAGAAGATAAGCAAGATCCGTGGTGTAACTTATGGAAATAGCTTAGATAACTACCATAAGCAACGCAAAAGCACCTCAACCCCTAGTTAAGGTTGTGTTGGTCACTTTAATTTCTTATTAATTAAACAGTCGAGTGCCACATAAATTGTCAACCCGGGGAAGTCTGATTATTTCAAAGGAAACTACGTACTATATGTACTCAATCTTAATAGCACTAAAAGTTGTAGTATAAACAAATCAACCTCGTTTAAAGCTTCACTCTGTGTTACAGCAATTATACTCTATTGCAGATAACTAACAAGAGATGAATAATTGAACATAAATAATAAATCTGCAAAAGAAAACAATGGCTATTCTATAACAGAGGATCAAGACCCTATCCCCAAAGTGGGAACCCTTAATACTTGCCTCTGTTTATCTAGTTCGCCAATTCACTCTGTAAACCTAATCACTGGTGAGACACCCATGAAATAACATCAATCGATTAAGAAAGAAACAGAGCTTCAGCAAAGGTAAAACAACATCCAGAAATAGTACTTGTTAACAAGGTATGAACAGAAATCACACTTAACGCACTACAGAAAGATAATGGATGAATCTTGTGATGAAGGTGGGCCCTATCCTTCTCACAAGATTCCCCAAGAAACAAGAACTAAAGTGAGATACTCAGAACAAAACTCTATTCATTCATCAATATACCATATTACAAAAAAGATTCAGTCTCGTTCCCTCAGCTAAAACCTCTTGTTACAGTCTGTTCATTTCCCTTCTAATGTAGATGTCTCCTCTTTATAAAGAGGAGACATCTATTACAAAATATTTACATTATAGATTCTAGTTCAACCCATTATACAAAAATAGGGAAATCAGTTTCCTGTCAACAGAATGTTGTTACAGTAGTTTAGATTATGAACATTACATCCAATGTAACAGCTTCCTCAGTGATCGATTGGGTTCCTCTGTTGCTGTCAAATCTAGTACGCAAATCTCAACTGTTTCAGCTTCGAGATTTGCATGTTGTTCTTGCTGTTTCAGCTTTGAGATTTGCATGTTGTTCTTGTTGTTTCAGCAACTGCAAAAGATAGTCCTGCCATCTTGAGGTAGTTTTAGCAATGCGAGCTGCACATCATTCTTTAATTGTTCAGCAACTAATCAACTTCAATGATCAATTATGAAGACAACATGATTATATGTTAAATAGTTAAACATATAGTGATGAGAAGAGTCATTTCATACCTTTGGAACAATTGAGTCAAAACACTAACAAGGACTTTCAAATATGGGTTGAAAAGGGTGATATTATAACAAAATGTATGGTCAGAAAGAGACAATATGGGGTCCTAACATCCCCCCCAACTAAAAGGATTGCATTTCCCCATGCAACTTCTACTCTGAGTCTAAGTCAGAATACTGGGATGTACAGTGCAAATTGCTTATGCAGTAAGTATAGAAAGTGTTGTCAACCATGTCTCTGAACCCTTGGACATTCTGAACTTTTTGCCATGCTGCAAGCTCCTCCTTTTTGGACAACATGAACTGAGCCTTGTATTTCTATCCTAGTAGCCATAGAAGAGGGAAGTGAAAGTGATAACCCAACCATTTCTTAGCACAATGTTGAATACATTTAGCATAGTTAGGTATTCGTGAGATTGCTGCCTGAAGATTGAGAGGGTTAAAGGGATGGTACTCCCTTCTCTCCTTAGGAAAGTGTTCCCAAAATAGATTGTTTGCTTGTATGGCCAAAGTTCCCTTAGTCTTAACATAGTGTTGGCAGTCCTACAAGACTGCTGCCTGTATTTTTCTAATATGGTCAATCATTCATGGCTCTCGTAGAACTCGTTGATGTTCAGCAATAAAAACAACGGCATTTTGTGGCTCAGCTCGGATCCAGAGAAGGCAGTTCTCCTCATTATGTGTTGCTGACATGAAAGCATTTTTCCAGGTAAACTGATTAGCCAAGAAAGAAAAAAAGGCTCTAATCTGAATATCACCAATGAGAGGAATTAAATTAAGCTTCCTATCTTCAGGCATGGCCTCATTATGAAGATAGAGTTCACATAACAAATTATGTTCACTATTTGATGCTTCTGCAAAAGTCTCAATAAATTGCTGAGGTGTAAACACCTCGTGGGGTTGTCCATCTCTGATCACTTTCACTTGGAGGAACACTAAGCGTTCTCTCAGAAACACAGAATAATTAAAAGATGGTTTTCTAGTGGCAAGTAATCTTTGAACCAGGTCAAAGATAAGAGACAGTCTGGTTTTTAGATTTTTGTTTTCCTTGTGTTGTGCTCGAGACTGTTCGAGGACTTCCCAATTTCTATATACATGATTGAGCCATAATGATTTATGTTGTTGAAATGCCTTTCCTTGTGAGAGATCATACTCTCTCTTCCATGTATCCCTCAGTTCTTGAAAACTGGAGGTCTGAGTGGAAACAGTGCTTACACATCGAGGTTCAGTCTAGGTACATATAGTCTTTAAAGACTTTGGTGCTGGTTTTTCATCTGTAACAACTAGGGTAGGCCGAGGTGGTTTTATTTCTTCCTCAAAGGTCTTTGAAGGCCCTGCTGGTTCTTGTGTAACAGCAAGGTGTTCCTTTTTAACTATGACAGGAGCAAATACAGGAGTGGATCCAGGAAACGGAACTTCGATTATCTTATAACCGGCTCGAGAACAGAGATCACCACATTCACTGCACATGTATTCATTGTGTTGATCCTTTTCTGCACTCTTTTCAGCTGCAGATGCTACCTGAGCTAAAATATATAGATTGAGTTCTTTTTCATAAGCTTCCCTTGCCATCATTAACTCATGCTTATAAGCCTCAATCTCAGATTTCAAAAACTCGTTTTCTTCCTGAAGGGAGGCTAAAGTAACCGGGCCTTCTGTAGCAGTTGCAGGATCCAGTGGATGGGAGGATCGTTGTTCGGTGGCAAATTCATCATTTTCATTCTCAACAGGTGGTTCTTGTGTAACACCTGTTAGGTCAGTGGCTGGTTCTTGTGTAACAGCCACATCTAGGTCGTCTATATTTTGTTTCTCAACAGGTGGTTCTTGTGTATCACCTGTTAAGTCAGTGGCTGGTTCTTGCGGAGCAGCCACATGCTGTACATCGTCTTGGGTTTCTACTTTTGATAAATCAGTAGTTGTTTCTTGTGGAGCAGTTGCGTCTTTTGAAAGAAATGATGTAACAAAATCTTGAACACTTTGCATTTCGGTAGCCGAGGGTGAGGAAGGTAAGGATTCAGGGCCTGGCGGGGTACGGGGTTTTAGGATGATAGGTGGGGAATTTGGGGTGATGGCCTTAGTTGTTGCAGACGTCCTCATTCGTCTTCGAGGTAAGGAGGCAGGAAAAATAGTGGTTTTTCTCTTACGAACATTTTTCCTTAGGATAGGGAGATTATCAGTGATAGCGGCTTCCTTAATTGGAGCCCTCGTTCTTCTCTTTAGTGAGGGTGCATATTTTTCTTGTCTTTTCCTTTTGAGCTTAATAATGGGGGTATTATCATCTAAATTATCACTGGAAATATGGACAATGGGAGTGGACGATTCAGTTACATTAAGGGGTGGGGTCCGTTGAGGATTTTCAGTGCCCAATTGAGGTGTTTCAGTTGCTGGTTGCTGAATTTCAGCAACTCGCTGGGGAGGGCTGTCAAGGGGAGGGGGATTGTGCAGGGAAAAGCCCCTCTGGATTAGGGGTTGAACCAAGCAATGGTGCGTGAGGGAGAGGAGTGGGTGCCTTGCATTCATGGAATAGTGTGACATATTCTTTAGACAACCAAGCAGATAGTATGGCATATTTAATAAATGACCATGTCTTAAATGATTCAACAACACAAAGTCGTGTTGGTACACTACCTGGTAACGTCCTTCACAGGTGAAGTAGTTGCTTGACGAACTCTGCAACCTTCGGTCATGGCGGTGGTAATGAATGGAGTGCAACACCCCTGCCTTTAGGTTCAACCCGTTCCCCTGGTAGAAGAAAATCTTGTTGTGCGTTCAGAATGAGGTGTTTCCGACTGAAACAACGAATGCCATTGGTTGGTAACCCTGAAACCTGCGTTATATCCTCCTTCGTTACTGGAATTTGCACTCCCTGAACAGTAGAGTATCCTTCTTTCAAATTGCATGTGAATTCCAGAACTTGTTGAGAATCAAAATCCGGGAGCCTTCAAAAATAGTCCACCCATCCTGCTTGTAGAAAATTTTGATATGCTTCCTGGTAAAGTTCCAATATAGCCGTTGAGCCAGGTTCATGTCTAACAGCATTTCCTCCCATAGTTACTGGTTCAGTAAAATGCAGAGTACAGAGCCGAGTTGCCGCAGCCGAAACGGAGTAAGATGTTGCAAATGAGGTTATGACACAATAAGACAGAGATAGGGTGACGAGACACAGCTGTGAAAAAAATGACGGTAATTGGCGTATCATGGAATGATTGCAATATTTTGGTATTTCCCCCCAACTGCGGCTAAAATGATAGGTTTGAATGTATAGTGATTTTGGCAATCATATCGAGATCTTCTCATTAACTACAGTTTAATATTTACACATAAACACACATACCTTCACGTTTTACCTTTGATTGTTGTGCGGAAAATATAATCTCATTGTTAACAGATCACCGATGGTCATGAAAAAAGGTTTATAAAGTATGAGGGTATTTATATGAAAGGTTTTCTATATTCACGAGAAGTGATAGTGAAGGAACACAATTATCAGGATGAATGGTTGATTCCCTTAATGAAAAGTGATATGTATCCATCATTTTTGAGAGAAAGTAATGCCTCAATCTCGGGAAAAATGGGAAAATTGGTGCTTCTTAGGGAAAGATAGAAAAGATTGGTGTTTCATTAATGGAGAAATGGGGAAAAATTGGTGTTTCAGCAACGGGAATAATGGCATTTCAGCAACGGGAAAAATGGTGTTTCAGCAACAAATAAAATGGGAAGATATTGTTGAAGGGTAGTGAGAGGGAATGGATTATGATTTGAAGTGAAATGGCAATGTTTCCCAAGCCGAAGCTTGATCCTTCCTGTATTGAAATTGTTCTTCTCAACCAGCCTCTGAATCTATGATCTGCAAAATAGTTAATTGTAACATGGCAACCCTTGACAGGGAATATTAGTTAAGAAATCTAATCTAAAAATATATATATAAATAGAAAAACTAAGTGCAATGAGGGATAGCAGACTCCCCCAAAAAGACATAATGTATATTTGTCATGCAAGTGGCCTTGAAATCCTCTTTAGAAATAGGTTGTTGATACAAACAGAGCCGATACCCATTCACTAACAATGGTGTTCTAGAATCATAAATTGTTAGGACCCTGACTGTTCCATTTGGAAAAACAATATCTACTTCATAAGGTCCTAGCCACCTTGTTCTTAATTTTCCTTGAAAATTTTCAAAACGAGAGTCATACAATAGAGCCCAATTACCTTTTTGGAACTGCTTATTCTTAATGGTTTTATCATGCCACCTGGTTCTTTGCTGTTGTATCATAGTTGTTTGATGGATGGCATCCAACCTCTTTTCATCCAATTCCTGAAGCTGCTACAACCTAGCTGTCTGTGCATCAGTCAAGTCAAGGTTAACAGCTAAAGTAGTTCTTAAGGTTTTAATTTCAAATTCCACAGGAAAAACAACACTTTTACCATAAACTAATTCATAAGGTGAAAAACCTATAGTGTTCCTCCAAGTAGTTCTGTAAACCCATAATGCTTCAGGCAACCTTTGAAACCAATCCCTTCTATTCTCCTTTACCGTTTTTGTTAAAATGGCTTCTATGACTTTATTCGTACTTTCCACCTTCCCATTGGCTTTGGGGTGATAAGGTGTAGTCATTTTATGATTAATATGATATTTCTGAAGTGTATCTTTAAATCCATGAGAGTTGAAAGGAGGTCCTCCATCTGTGACTAGTTCTCTAGGCAATCCAAACCTAACAAAAATTTCTTCAAATAGAAAGGTTAAAACAGATTCTTCATTAGCTCTAATGAGTGCCTTAGCTTCCACCCATTTAGTCATATAATCTATGCAAACCAGTATATAAACTTTTTGATTGGATGGAGGGTTGATGGGACCTATGAAATCTAGGGCCCATCTTTCAAAGGGTTCAAGTATTACCTGGGGGTTCAGTGGCATTTCATCTCTATGATTAGGCTGGCCCATTCTCTGACAGCTATCACAAGCCCTGACATACTTCTTTACATCCTTGAAAATGTGTAATTAAGTTCAGCAGGGGTCATATTTTTAATAATGAAATAGATAGCATAAGGAAGATTGTTTTCTTCTTGACCCAAGACAGCTCCAATTGCAGTATCTGAAGCATCAGAGGATGTATGAAAGGGTAGTGCCCAATCAGGTCCTCTTAAAATAGGAGTTGTAGATAACTGATGCTTAAGTTCATTAAATGCTTTTTGGAAATCATCATTCCACTTGATTTCACTTTTTTTATAAGTAACATAAACAAAGGAGAATTTATTTTAGAAAAATCCTTGATAAATCTTCTATAATATCCAGCATGTCCTAAAAAACTTCTTACATCAATTTGTGTTTTAGGATAGGAAGAGTCTGAATTACCTGCACTTTAGTTGGATCAACTTGAATTCCTAGAAATGAGATGAAGTGTCCCAATACAATTCCTTGATTCATCATCATATGACATTTTTTAGTACTTAAGGCAAGATGGGATTCTATACATCGTTTAAGTACTTTCTCAAGGTTTTGTAATGCATCTTCAAAATTCACACCATAAGGAGTAAATTCATCCATAAATATCTCCAAAGAGTCATTAAGCATATCAGAGAAAATTCCTATCATTGCTCTTTGAAATGTTCCTGGAGCATTACACAGCCCAAATGGAAGAACTCTATAGGCAAAAGTTCCCCATGGACTAGTAAAAGTGGTCTTGTCTTGGTCTTGGGGTGCAATTTTGATCTAGAAATATCCACTAAAACCATCTAAAAAGGAAAAGAATCTCTTTCCTCACAAACTGTCTAGCACATGATCAATAAATGGTAAGGGGAAATGATCTTTTTGAGTGGCTTTATTTAGAGCTCTATAATCCACACACACTCTCCATTTCCCGTTTTTCTTAGGTACTATCACTAATGGAGAAACCCATTCACTGTCAGATATAGGGTATATAAACCCTGCATTAAGCAATGTTTGAAGTTATTCTTTAACAATTTCCCTTAAATTGGGATTCATTCGTCGCTGGGGTTGACAGACTGGGTGAGACCCCTCTTTGATATAAATAGGATGAGTACATAATTCAGGAGAGATTCCCTTCATATCTGTGTAGTCCCATGCGAATGCTTCCTTATTTTCACGAAGTAACTTCATTAATTGTTGTGTTTCAGCATCTATTAAGTTAGGGTTTATATTCAATGTTTTGCCAGGCTCAATTTCTACTGTTATGCTCATGGAGGAGATATCAGTTGATGTTTGAGATAAATTTTTAGATTTAAGGTTTTGCTGTGATTCAGGTTCCAAAATTGCAGTCAATTGATCATGTGTTTCAGAGTTAACCGAAGAAGGTTCAGAAATAAAATTACTAATTAGTTCATCCTCGGTTTTATCTTTAAAAGTTAAGGCTTGTCCAATAGTCAAAATGGGTTGGGTATCATCATCCTCATAGTCTAACCATATAGAGTTATCATTGTTAATCATAGGTGTAGCATGAGGGTAAAGAGTGAGCTGCTTAGTTTCACATCCATTAGAAATTTTTATTGAACCTGATCTACAACTGATGAAGGCATCTGTTGTAGCCAGCCAGGGTCTCCCCAAAATCAATGGATGCCCCCCCAACTTTGTTTTAGTCTCTAATACAACAAAATCAGATGGGTAGTTCCAAGATTTGACTGAAATTATCAGGTCTTCAATAACCCCTTTTGGTTTTATTGTGGAACCGTTAGCTAGTTCTACAATGGTTGGGGTCTCTCTAATCACATTCTTCAACTGTAATAACTGTGCAATTTCAAGGGTCATAATGTTTATAGTAGCACCTAAATCTACCAGAACTCTGGAAACAAAGGTTTTTCCAACCTATACTATAACTGTAGAATGACCAGGGTCACCATATTTCACAGGAGGGGTTTTTCCTATCATTAAAGCAGCTATATCACCCATCACATGAACTGTAAGGGGATGTTTATCTTTTCTTCTAGGTTTCTTAATGCAAATGTCTCTAATAGTTCTAGCATAAATTGGTACATCTCTAAGTGCTTGCAAGAGTGGAATTTTAATATACAGATTCTACAATTCCCTTAGAAGGTTAAAAGCAGGAGGCTCAGGTGTCTTAGAGAGAGCCAAACGTTCAAGGAATGGGGGCTCTGTTGTAGCAGCAGTTTTATTAGAGGGTGACTCAACTGTTTCAACATTCTTATTAGATGACTTATCTTTTTCTGTCTCCTCTTTATCAGAGTCAGAAGAAGTAGTATCATCAATAATAGGTTCGACTACTCTCCCAGACCGCAAATGAATGTCATTACATTGCATAGGGAAAATAGGTTGGTTCTGAATATCAATGACCCACACAACTTTATTATTATTAGGGTTGGGGTTCGGTTTTATAGGAAGTTGGGGTCTCATTGTCTAGTTATTCGGTGGAGCATTTGATGGCAGAGAGAGAGATTGTTGATGCTTATGGAATTGGTTTGGAAATGGGATTTGTTGAGCTGTCCAACTTGGGTTCCACTAATTAAAGTAAGATTGCTGTAGAGACCAAGGATTCCACATTGTACGATCCATAAAGGGAGGGTTTGGTTGCTACATGGGTGGGAAGTTCATTTGGTTGAATGGTGGGTATTGCATTTGATTTAAGGGCAGGTAATTTGCTTGAAAATAAGGATAATTATTCCAACGATTAAATGGCATATTAGAATTCGTACCTTGTCCTCGCGGTTGCGATTGCCTCCTCTGTGTCAGCAAGTAAACTGCTTCAGCTTCTTCTTCAGTTGGTTGTATTGCTGCTTTTATTCCAAGTAAAGAAGGGCATTGTTGAGTCTCATGGTCCTTCTCGCAAATAGTGCAAATTGGTACCTTGTCCAGTGGGCATTCCCTTAGTGGGTGTTTTTTTCTGCATTTAGAGAAGAAAATGGCCAAAGCAGCTTCTACCTCTACCTGCTTATTTTTAACCTGCAAGGTATCAATTTTTGAAGCAAAAGAGCTTAACATTTTAGTTTTAAATTCTTCAAGTAAATTACCTATTTTAGCCCTTGTTGCTCCTCCACTAGCTGATTTCTGGACTCTTAAGTATGTAGTATCCCTGCTTTTTGGTCTGTTTACTGCTCCTCTTGAACATCTCTTACAGAGGTTGACAATCTCATCATACGATTCCTTAGATATATCCCATTTACCAAGCATATTCAACATGTCTAAACAGTCATCCCATACCCCTTTCAACAGTATTGACTTAAGAATATCCTTACTCATATTAGGGTGATCGGATCTCTCCAAATTGTATTGTAACCTCTCCACGAAATCCTCTAGATTTTCATCCTCCTTCTGAACCATCTTAAATAATCCCCCCTTCCTCTCTCTTGTCTAGCAATAGTCTTAGTATTTGGCTAGAAACTTCTCCTTCATCTGCTCCCATGTTGTGATCACATGTTCTCCCAGGCCCATGAACCATCTCAGTGCATTTCCTTTTAATGTTGCTGGAAATAACTTTAACTTCTGAGGATTAGTAACATAATCATAACTTCTACACAATATATCAAACTCAAACAGAAATTCATTAGGGTCTTCAGATGATAAACCATGGAAATTAGGTAGGGCTGAGAGTGGGATGTTATTCATAGGAGTTTACCCTATGCGAAGATCCTCAATAGGGAATTCCAAGGTGGAAAGGAATTCTCTCCTCTTCCTTCTCTTCATCCCCTAGCAAAGAGTCCTTCATTGTTTCCGTCCATTGGTTGTTCCCCTGTTTCACTTTCCCAGTCTTCAGCGCTTTCTGTTGGACTCTCAATGTTCTGAACTGGTTCCTCAACTTCAATATCTTCTATTGGTTCTTCAATGTCTTCCACTGACTCCTTAGTTTGTTCTACTGTCTCTTCGGCCCTTTCAGGTCCCAATACGTCCTTCGTTTTGTAGTCCGTCTGGAGGGAGTGTTGAGTCTGTGGCCTCCAAGAGCTTATCCTATGAGATGTTTCAGCTTTTAAAATAATGTCGTCAATGAAAGTTTTCCTTCCTCCTCTGCCTTTTCCCTTGCCACCTGTAGGATTAGTTTTCCTGTGTCCTCTCATGCATCCTGTACATCAAAAAGATAATCATTAATGCTCTTAAAACCTATGGTCTCCTTCCCCGGCAATGGCGCCAAAATGTTGGTCATTTTAATTGCTTATTAATTAAATAGTCGAGTGCCACATAAATTGTCAACCTAGGGAAGTCTGATTATTTCAAACGAAACTACGTACTATATGTACTCAATCTTAAAAGCACTAAAATTTGTAGTACAAACAAATCACACCTCGTTTAAAGTTCCACTCTGTGATACAAAAATTATACTCTATTGCAGATATCTAACAAGAGATGAATAATAGAACAGAAGGAATAAATCTACAAAGGAAAATAATGGCTATGCTGTAACAGAGGATCAAGACCCTATCCCCAAAGCGGGAACTTTCAGCACCTGCCTCTGTTTATCTAGTTTTCCAATTCACTCTATAAACCTAATCAACGATGAGACACTCATGAAATAACATCAATCAATTAAGAAAGAAACAGAGTTTCAGAAAAGTAAAACAACATCTAGAAACATTATTTGTTAATAAGGTACACTTAACACACTACAGAAAGATAATGGGAAAATCTTGTGATGAAGGTGGGCCCTGTCCTTCTCACAAGATTCCCTAGGAAACAAGAACTAAAATGTGATGTTCAGAAAAAAAACTTTAATCATTCATCAATATACCATATTACAGAAAAGATTCAGTCTCGTTCCTTCAGCTAAAAACTTCTTGTTACAGTCTGTTTATCCCCTTCTAATGTAGATGTCTCCTCTTTTATAAAGAGGAGACATCTATTACAAAAGATTTACATTATAGATTCTAGTTCAACCCATTATACAAAAATAGGGAAATCAGTTTCCCATCAACAGAATGTTGTTACAGTAATACTGTCTTTAGATT
Source organism: Pinus taeda (assembly GCA_000404065.3). Lineage (NCBI taxonomy): Eukaryota > Viridiplantae > Streptophyta > Pinopsida > Pinales > Pinaceae > Pinus > Pinus taeda. The sequence continues at coordinate 26,004 of APFE031614688.1, read as the reverse complement.
ATGAACATTACATCCAATGTAATAGCTTCCTCGGTGATCGATCGGGTCCCTCTGTTGCTATCAAATTTAGTATGTGAATCTCAACTGTTTCGACTTCGAGATTTGTGTGATGTTCTTGTTGTTTCAACTTCGAGATTTGCTTGTTGTTCCTACTGTTTCAGCAACTACAAAAGATAGTCCCACCAACTTCAGGCAGTTTCAGTAATGCGGGCTACACATCATTCTTTAATTGTTCAGCAACTGATCAACTTCAAAGATTAATTATGAAGACAACATGATTATATGTTAAATAATTAAACATATAGTGATGAGAAGAGTCACTGCATACCTTTGGAATAATTGAGTCAAAACACTAACAAGGACTTTCAAATATGGGTTGAAAAGGGTGATATTATAACAAAATGTATAGCCAAAAAAAGACAATATGAGGTCCTAACAGTTATTCATACGGTGTTCATTCTGCACTCATAATTAGCGTAATGTGTTTATTTTTCTCATGGATAAAACATAAGGGGTCATGCTAGAGGCAATAGGCCTTGTAGTCTATCAAAAAATGCAAGAAAAGGTTGTTCCAAGTGACAAACATTTATAGATTTATGAAGGTCATTCTACGATGATATATAGAGACCTTTTTCCTGAAATAACTTCTCATTATCTTCAATTTGCACAAAATATTTTAAAATGATAGGTCGACTATTTAAAATTTGAAACTTCATTTATGTTTTGCTAAAACAAACAATTTTTTGATACTTTGAGGATAATCGGTAGACAATTTTTTTGGGAAACGAAAAAGACATATGTGAGAAATTATTTTGGTACATATATTTCTTTTTATATATATGTTTGTATTGTTTTCTCAACTTTAAATGAAGATGAATCATTTAAATAATTCAATAGTGATGCAATTCATGTTAAGCAATGCACAATAAGTTTATCATGCATAGTGATGTGGTTTGAAATTTTTTATGACATGGTTCTATTGAAAATGGGTCCTCCCTCCATTTTGAGTCATGTTGCCACCCATTCTACTTCATCTCTTGTATTTCATTATTTTCATTCCTTTATTCGAAATATAAGTAGATAACTATGAATAAAAAAAACTAGTTTCCATATGTAAATTTAGACAAAACTAAACGGATGTAATAGTTTCGTAAACATCTCAACATAATCTATCCATCTATAAATTGTAGCTTTTAGAAGGAAATTGGGTCTTAAATTTTTCACACAAGCATATGGTATGATCTAATTATATTTTATTAGTTTTAATAATTTGTAGAGTTGATTAGATGTTTTAAGTCTTACAAAAGTTGTGATACATGTTTTCTTTTAAAATATAGCAATGGATGGTGGTTTAAGAGTCTAGTCTTCTTGGGAAGATATATTGTTAAATTTTATCATTTATGGGTTTTTCTTTTTATTTGAACTATTTTTTTTTTTATCCTTGGTAATCATTGATACTTTTTCATTAGCTATACCAATGACCAATAAGTTGAATTTGAGCCAGTTGCAGTGGGTCTTGGGCTATCCATTGTTTCTAGATGTTTGCATTTGACTCACATGGTCATAAACATTGTCATTTGTAAAGAATCAAAAGTAAATTATTTTAATTTGTTAAGTTGAGACTCATTATATCTAACCATTTTTCCCAAATAAATTCAATGAAGGATTTTTACCTTATTTTTCTACCTTGTGTTTGTTGCTTATATTTGTCTTCTTCACTTTTATGATTTTAGCTTACATTATTTTGTATATAATCGCTCCATTGTTATTGAATTTATATCATAAATACATGTTTTTATTGTATTGTACATTCGATGTTACAACTCTCTTAATGATTTATTGTGAATATTTATAACCCTTATGATGATACTATTAATGTTAATTAGTATTTCTACTTGTTTTATGTTTTATTTTTTCATAATCATTACTTCCTAGTTTTATTTTATTTCATTTAATTAACAAGGTTTCAAAATCCTGGGCTGCACTCCCATCTTTCTTGGTCTATCGCACCAAGGATTCGAAGGATGTTGAAGGAATAACTTGTACTATTTCTAAAAATCAACATATCTTTTGATGAACATATTGAGGAGAATACTGTGATAAATAGTGTTGATAAAATGTCATCTTTGTTCTTTGTTCTTTTGATTTTATTTCTTTCTTTGTTTTTTATTTATCTTTTAATAAAAAATGTATCCTCTTTTCTAGTTTTCCTAACGGTTTGAAAATTACGATTAGACATGCTCCCTATGTACTAAATATACAACAAGAATATATCACTGCATCATTCCTCCTACTTTCTCAAGAAATAACTAGAGAAAGTTTCAATCCAAGTCAGTTAATTACATTTTCTATTCTATTAGCTAATTATCATTATCAAAGTTTGCCATAACGTGAACATGTTAATTAAGTTATTAAAATTCTTGTAATCAATTTTATTTTTATGTTTTTATGCCTTTATTAGTTCCCTCACAATCCAAATCAGTTCATGACTTTAGTAATCAAAATAGTATTTATTTCACCTTGTTTAATTTTATGTTAGAAACTAATAAAATTAGACAAGAAATTGAATGATCTTGGGTTGTCATTTCTAGAGACATCAATACAGCTCATGTTGAACATAGGGAAAGATTGTGAAGGAATAATAATAACTAAATCAATAATTTTCTTCTAATAAACACATACTATCCCTCATTATTCATGAAGGCTTAGAGAAAAATCTCTTGAATTTGAATCAGTAATAGATGTTAGGAAAGGAAAGAAAAATATCTACCATTGAAAGAGAAAACTTGAATGGTATCTTTCTAATTCTAGTTCCAAATGGGCCCAACAAGTACCTATTTTGAGTATACCCCAGCATACTAGTAGAATGGCAGTAAATCAAATGAATCCACCCCTTTTAGCAAGTGAATATAATGGATATAATCTTGTTTTTTCTACTACCAACACAAACAAAGTTATTAATAAATATGGCTTGTTACAATTTGAGGAGGACATCAATCCCTAGCATGTACTGTCTCCTCTAGATTTAGCCCCAACCACTACACCATTACCCAAGTTTAAGGATTACCTACCTAAGTTTTCAGGTAATGGAACATCTACTCATGGAGAACACCTTAATTCTTTTTCCAATGCTTGTAATAACATAGGAACCAACATCAATGATGTTTCCATGTGATTTTTTGTGAATATGTTAGAAGGGAAGGTTGTAGACAATTTCTTTAGTGTGCCTCCTAGATCCTTTTATACTTGGGATGAACTATGTTATTGGTTCTAGTCCATATATAGACAACAACAAAGTCCCGCTGATTGGAAAAAAGAATATAACATGATGGTCTATCAACCTGGTGAATCAATTAAAGTTTTCATTATGAGCTTTACCAAGTTGTATAAAAATATTATGGATATTATTAGACCCCATAATTATGTTGCCTTTATTCACTATTACAATATCATACCATCTATTAGGGTCCTATAATAATAGGATTCATAATTTTGAATTGGCTATGGTTAGTCTTGTAATATTGTACATAGTTTTGTTTCTGCAAAATGTTTGCCATTTTTAAAAATTAAAAAATGTAAAGAGGGTATGTCCTAAAAGAATAATCAAAGGACAAAAATAAATATAAAAAGATAAAAAAAATTGAAAAATATGAACCCCAAAGAAGAAATGAAATAGATTATTGAAGTGTGCAAATTCAAATGCCACTACTTTTTACTTTACAATACAAAATAAGGTTGTGTGCAGCTTGTTAGAAATGCCACAATCCATGATGGTCAAACAGCTTAATCTTGACTCATTCATGTTTTAAATTTTATGTTGATATATAGAGAATAAATATGTAGCCAAATTGTTTAACCTTGGCAGATCAGTAATTACGTAGAGAATACAAATGTGCTCATCAGCTTAATCTGAGCCATTGGAAGTTATAAGGCTAGAGTAAGATAGTTTGCTTGTCAAAAGAAGAGGAAATAAAGGGTCAGCAAGCTCAAATGCACCCATTTAATAAAGTGAAGAAAAAATGTTAGGTTAAATAAAGGGTAGGTAGAAGAAAGGTTGCAAATGTACAATGTTTCTTAGTCAAAAGCACGTTTATCATGCTTAATACTATATTTCATGTGTAGGAGCATTTTTGAGAGTGATAAGGTATTCACAAGCTTGTTTGACTAATTCCCCCTCATTTCATTTCACCCTCACATACTTACTTACTAATTTCCCCATTATCTCATCATTTCTTATTAAAAACCCCTTTTCCCTAGTGTGAAACCCATTCCCCATTGCAAATATTACATCCCCCCTCAATAATTTCCCTATTTCCCTTCAAAACCCATAAAAACCCCCTTATCCTAAGTTTTATCTCCCCGCCTAAGTTAAATAACTCCCTGATTCATATTTCACCGACAAAAGCCCTTTTAACCCACCAACCCCTGGTGCAGTTAAAAAAACTCAACACAGTAACCCCTGGTCCCACTCCATTAAACCCGCGGTTATATTTAAGCCTGAATTTATGTATTAATTAATTTCAATTATTTGTAATTAAACCCCCAAGCCTCACAAATCCCAGTCCTGATTTCCTCCATGCAGCTTGACCACGTGATTGTCGTCCGATCTCCCACCCCTAGATCTAACGATACACATCCATATCACGCACATTCACCGTTCAATCGTTAGCTTCCCAAGAGCATGCGAGATTCACAGTTTTTCCTGGGCATTGTTCTGCTACGTGGCAACCCTAGGCTAGATTGTGTGCTTGCAAGGAAATACCGCCTGCCATCCAAAAGTGGTGCGATGGCCCAAAAATCCACCTCCCTGCCAACACCAAAAGCCATCCACTGTTCATTTGTAAATTCCACACCAAAATGTAACCATTGTCAGTTAAAAGGCCGGAGAAGCCCCATTTCACCCTTTTCGCTCATTTTCATTGTGAATGCCACTAAAGCCATTCTGCGACACCCTGAACCTCTACAACCAAAATTGACAGTTGTCTGCCTCTCGAAGAATCTCAGAACACCCAATTCGATCATCCAATTCATAGTTGAACCCACCATACCCTCTGCATTCACCATTGAAACCAATTTGCATCCCATACCACCAAATTCCAGGAATTCTTGGGAAATCAAGAATGGCTCTTTAATTTGAAAGTGTATCAGTCCAATTAAAATGTTAATGAATTAAAATTAATTAATATTTGTTTAAATTGAAGAGTAATTAACTTATATACCCAAAATCCGACTGTTGCAAACTGTAATTACCCTCTCACTGAATCAGATCTTCCATACCTTACTTTTCCAGCAACCACAAGCCTAATTCATACCTCTATTTCTAAATATGGCTTCCCAGACCTCTCTGGACATCAGACCCCTATCAACCCCTCACCTAGACATCGACCACTTGCCATTAGCAAACAAAGATTTTTAGATAAAAGATAGTGCTTCACTAGCCTACTTTCTAAAGCTCCACTACTGGAGTAAGGATAGATTCCTAAACCAAAATGATGACATCTACCTTTGAGTATACAATTTAACCAAGTATTTGTTCCCAGAAGTGCACCCATTCCCTGATATCATACATTTCTACACGCTTGCTGTATCCCTAGCCAAAGGGCTATTGTTGCACCCAACCTACAACTATTATTTACCATCACTGCAGAATTCATCAACCAAACCAACCCAAATGAAACCCCACTATCTATTGGTGACTTGAAAGACATTTATGTAAAATTAGACCTGGCTAAAATAACACAAATTTTATATACCTTCATCATAGAAAACTACCATACTCCCACAGATAGTCCATGTTATGCTTCCACCATTTTTTCAGAGAGAGGCAAACAAATAATTACCACACTCTCTTGCCTTAGATGAGCATGTGGATGAGGTTATCCAGACCTTTCTCTCCATCTTCACCGCAGGAAAGCCTCCTGCTATCATGTACAACTATGCTCAGTTCATTGCAAATAGGATGCATGAACAATTCACCAGACTGCCAACTGAAAGAGTTTTCAAGTACTCTTCAGTGTTATTTCACATGTCTTTATATTATCAAGTAGATAAATTCCTTGTCAGCATCCAAAAGTTGGATACCAAGGGGAAAGAGAAGTCAATTATTTATTGGACACCTTTGATCTAGAAATACTCCATAGCATTCACCTATAAGGACTTCATCAACTCATTCATCCATCCAGTCATGAACATGATGACTAGTACCCCTCAGCCTAGAATCAGTTAAGAAATAAAAAGGGTGTGACAGTTGGCTAAGAACGACAAGGTGGGAGACTGGTACCTGTACAAGAACCACAATGAAATCTTATTTTATGGATGCCAACTTGATCCTTATAAACTGCCCAAATACCTCCATATGAGGATATTTGCACTTGAGTATTTTAGGCAAATCATCAATTCAGATGAAGTAAACTTCATAGCAGATAGGAAGAAGACCCAATTTAAAATGAAAAACCAATTGGGCCCCTTCATATCTAATAACAAAGAAGCTGGACCTGAGGCTAACAAAATGTTGCAGGACATGAAATGCAAGAACAGCTTCATGTGGCAGTATGACCCTCATGGGGTCATACAAAAGTTAATACTCAAGGTCAAATTAGGACATCTCATCCACCACCCAAGACCTGATATTGAGCAGTTTGCAAACCAATTAGAATGGTTGGAAAATACATTAATTGACATGGATAGCATAGTAGTGGATGTATAGAACAAACTCATTGATGTTGAAAAGAAAATTGACTAGAGTTCTTTCTTGTAGGTTCCAGAACTACGAGAACTAATGAATAATCCTCCTATTTTACAGAACCTAGCCAATCAGGAGAAGAATCCAAAGAGAAACAGGGACGAGGGTTCTATTTCTACCATGTAGACCACATATGAGTACTTTGAACTCAGAAAAAGGCCCAAGCTTAATCTTGTGTCTAAGCACGAAGAAAACATTGAATCAGTGGAAATCGCTAACACCAAAACAATGGGGCAAAGACACAACTGCTTCTGCAAAAAAACAACATCTATTAACCTCCAACACTCAAATGATTTAGAGACAGCTAAGTGTTGAGGTTTCCTCCTTCAATAGGCTGGAAGATAAAGAAAGAGACATTAAAGTTTGGTATAAGGAAATAAAGATGAGAAATGAGAAGTTAAAGGCTAAGACATATGCCCAATACTTCAAGCACACACGAACCAACCAGAGTAGGTTGATGCCGGCTTTTGACATCAATGCAGGAAATATGCAAGTCTCATTCATGCAGCCAACTATTCAGCAGCCAAATACCTCAGCTGATTACAGAAAAACCAATTTTGAGGTGTTGTCCAGGGATGTTCATCACATTGACCAGATAAAATTCCACAAGTAGGCTGGAGAAATTATCTACTCCACCCTAACATGAAAGTTCGTGGCCTCACATAGGATGCAAGTTTCACTGGACAATATCACAACCCAATATAAATTGCAAAAGGCCTCCTCATAGGCCAAAGACAATAGGATCAAATCATTGGAGGACTTGGTCATTGAGCTGGGCCATGATCCAAGTGACATAATTAAAGATTTTGAAAAGTTGATCAAGAAGAAGAATGAGGATATAGCAGGTCTCAAGAAACAATTAAAGTTGCCTCATTCAGAACACCCACGAACAAAGGAAGTCTTGTAGAGCCAAACAAATCATGAGGAGATGATGGACCTAGTGCTTCAATTGAATGATTAGCTAAAGCAGATGGATAAGGAGTTGGATAGCTTGATACAAGTGAATCAAGCTAGTCTTGAGACTGCCCCTACCGCTATTATCCCAACAGTAACTATTGTAGTGCCTTCCACTTTGGAAGCATCATTAGCTCCTACAGATCCAATGGCTACAACACTACCAGCTTCTATACTATCTACATCAGCAATAGGGTTTACAACAATAGGAGATGAGGAAAGTAGATTGGTCAAGGCAAAGGAAGACATGTCCATTGAGACCAATGAAATGAACAAAATTAAGGAGAAGGTGACTAGTTTGGAGACTGGTTACAAGCTTGCCTAGATTATGCACAAGGAAGAAGTGTAGAAATCGACTAGGATGAACGAAAGAATAAAAAGCGTGGAGAAGGAACTGACATTGACGGAACCCTTAGGTCAGGCAAAGGAACAATTATGGGCCAGTATCATTGAGTCTTTCAATGATATTTGGCAATCCATCCAAGTAATTTTTGAGCATATTGATTTAATAAAACGAGCTATAGAAGCCATAGAGAGAGTAAAAGCAGAACCTAGAGACATGCCAGAGGAAGCTACAAGGATCATTCACTTCCTCAACTCCAAAAACAGGTATGAGTTGTAGGCATTCGATATACCTGATAGAACAAGTACAATTTTGGAAGTGAAAAGGGTCATCACCAAGAGGAATTTAATGTTAAACCTGGAAGATAAGTGCCAAACCATGCAACTAGCCATTAACAGATTCATGGTTAAATTTGAAATTTTGAGGCAAAAGAGCTTACCAAATCCCTTGGTAATAAGTGATAAGTTAATGACACAAGAGGAATACAAAAGAAAAATCAGAGAAGTTGCCAGACATCATGTGAATAGTTCATCCATGAAGGGCATACCTACTAGCAAGGTCTTGTACCAAACTTTTGAGAATTTGTTTTACCTCCAGCATGAGGTAAACCACCTTTCTGTGAATAAGCCTACTTTTACCAAGTATACGGAGGCAGATGAGATTTATAGGAAGATGATGAATATCCAATTACCAGATGTCAAAACATGGGAGCAATTAAATTACTTACTGTAGAAAGTCAATTGGTAAAAATGTACAGTAAGAGTAAAAAGACATAGTAAAAGGATAATGACAGGTTAGCCAAGTCAAAGAGTATTAGGTGAAATTTTATCAGTTGAAAGGTCAGAGTAACTAGAACGTCCAGTGTCAATATCAAACAACAAAGCAGAGATTAAAATGTAAAATATCAAAGATTAAAGACAACACAGCCTAATAAACTGGGACAACAAACATTAGTTCAATAGTTGTCTCTATCTTATTGCACGAAGATTTTTCTCTCTCCTAGATTAGTTCCAAAGATAGTTTGGGATATTTTGTAAATTATTTTTGTATAAATACTTCATAAATTGAAGTTTTGAGTGTGGATTTCTATACATTTGTAAATTTAATTTGATGATAAACCTAAGGTTTGTTCTACCAATTTTCAAGTCATCATACTGGAGCAAGTAATAAAGAGATTGCATTAGAGGATTCATGTGTAGAGCTATTACAGTGAAGTATTTTATTTGTCAATCTATTATTTTTTATGTTTTTCACAAACTTAAATGTTATCTAAAGTTGAATGAACTAACTGGAAATTTATCTCATAATTTGTTTAAGTACACTCTGTTTTCAACAGTTAATCATTTACATGTTTTCTTCTGATATTCGGATCTGAGAATCCTTAATTACTCTCCCATCCCAGTTGACCTCTTTCATTTTCTTCATAATACAGCCTAATGAACCCTTAATTTCTCTTTGGATCTGATTGAAAACCACTTCACCTTCCTTCCTTGAGATCTCAAGTAACTCTGTTATCTTGCCCTCTAGACATTGTTTTTAGAACTTGATCCAATCCTATTTGTCTAACATTTGACCCCATAGCCCAATGGTAAAAGAAACCCCTCTTTTCATCTAAGTAAGTGATCCCACCACAAAATCTAAATCAAAACCCAAGCACAATCATAACTAGACTAAAAACAAATAACTAAACAAAGTTAAATAAAAAAGAGAGAGCCCTCTCTGGGAATTAGGAAGGCTAGATCCTAATCTCCAAAGTTGGTTTGTGGTTACTTGTAATCATTTCTTTCTCCAACACTCTAGAGAAATATTAGAGCACTAACATGATATACGGTAAATCCTAGAGAGTGGAGTCTCAGTTAGGGCCTAGTGATCTGGTGTGGATTGGGGTAAAGCCCAGAGACTGGTGTCTCATTTATGGCCTAGTGATCGAATGTGGATTGTGTTAAAGCTTGGAGACTAGAAGATAGGAAAATTCCTCACTATGTAGTTGGAGAAATCTGGTGGCATCCAATGCTTGTTTTGGCCTAGTGATCCGGTGGAGATCATGGTAAAGCCTCTTATTACATGTTTATTGTTTTTCCTAGTGATCCAGTGTGGAATGCGGTAAATCCTGGTTTCTATTGATGAGGGTGAGGTGGTTTAGCCTTGGGATGCCCTAATTGGTTCTTTTGGTTTGATTCCCACATTCATGCCTGGAATATGGCACGAGTGTGATTAGTTGAAGAGAGATTTGGCTCAACCAATCTATTGTCGAGTGAAATGTGGTAGTCCCATACCAAGTTGGCTTTTGCATTCATTAATAAGAGGTTATTTCCTTAATATGTTATGTGTAAATGTACTGGTTTGTATGTGGATTCTATTGCTTATGTATCCTTGGTGTTTCTATTGTTATTATGCTAGTTATAATCATGTATTATGACAGTGATGATGTATGGTTCTCCTCATGTTTTGATTGGTAAATGAATGAACAATGTATCTATGACCTAATATATGATAATTCAGCTAATGATATAAGGAAACAATGATTCCTAGTGATTCTCAGATAAATATGACACCACTATGCTTAGATTTGTTGTTTAAACCTGTAGATTACATATTTGTGACATGTTTTACCAAATTACTATCATGGCTTGTAGGGGTCTAGTCAAGTCCTTGTTCAATTAATTGCATTTGTATCATCAATATGTTGTTATCTTTTAGTTCTGAAAGTGTCACAGAGTTCTGGGAAGTGACCTCGGCTCTCAACTTAAAAAATGGGTAGAAATCCTAGAGTCGTAGGCATAAGACTAAGGAAATAATTCCTCAGATGGACCCATGACTTGTTGTGGGAGTGACTAGAGCCTCCCATATGCACCCATGTCCATATCAACAGAGCACCCAGGGGTTTAATGGTCTAAAATCTTAGTGGGACCCATGTACGAGTCATGGGGATGATTGAGAAGGCTTTTGGGAGTCTTGTAGTAGGTATAGGAGATTTGTGTTGTGGCTTTCCATCGATTCCACTTTATTGAGGTCTCTTAGGAGGTTGAATCCCATTATAGTGGCCTCTCATCACATATTTACCTTAGTTGGCCTATGACTTGGGTAGATGTGTGATGAGGGTGTTATAGAGTGGTACCAGAGAAGGTTTTACTCTCTTTAGGTCATATCTAATACCACAAATTGGTATCAGAGTGGGCTTTTCTCTCTTTCGATGGTGTCTGGTTTCCTTTCTTTTGGGTTGATATCTAATACTATAGAGGGGTATCAGAGCCTGGTTTCATTCTCCTTGGGATGTGTCTGGTTTATGTTCTCTTTGGGTGTCATATGATACCATAGAGTGGTATTCGAGCAGGTTTCATTCTCTTTGGGTGGTGTATGGTTCCATTATTTTGGGTGATATCTGATACAACATAGTGGTATCAGAGCATGGTTCAACCCTTGGACCGGATGGATGGAATTTGTTTTTCATGCATGCCTGTTAGTTGCATATGTGTTCTTTATGTTTGTGGACTATGTGCTTGTTGTCTATTCATGGTCGTGGTCATTGTTGTCATTGTGTCACGATGTGGAAGTTGATGATGTTGTTATTGGAATGCGTTAGTCATGAATGCACGTCAGTTGTATATGAATTTTTTATGCATGTCAGTGTCTATATTTTTTTTATGCATGCATTGTCATGGTCAAGGTTGTTGTGCATGAGGTCGTTGTATGCAATTTAGTCACCATGATTCTATTAGTATGTTATGATGCTAATGTGTTGGCTGAGATAGAGAAGGAGATGCAGACACTCAGAATGAGGTTGCACCACTAGACTTCAGAGTAAGATAAGATCATCATATAGGTTGTACGTTTGGTATGCAAGTACGTGGTTAATGGATTGTTATGTGCATTACGGCTATATACATGTTTGTCATTTTATTTTTGTTATGGTGACATGTATGGTAGATGCTAGCGACTCATTGTTGTTATACAGTCATGACTGATAGTAACTTGTTATTATATGCATTGTTGTTGTTGTTTTATGTTATTTAACTTGATGATTATGTTATATGTTGTTGATGAGTAGGTTATATGTTAACTTATTGTTGTTATATGACTTTATGATTAGGGTTATGGAATTAATATCTTGATGTTAAACGTATCATGCTAAATTCGATTGACCTATACAGATGGTTAGGGTTATGACATTAAGGTATGAGTCAACTTATTTGTGACATTTTGTCATACTAATCTCGATTGACGGTGCATATGTGATTGTTATCCATGAATGAAAATTGTTTATATATTTATGATGTGAACATGTTAGGTAGTTATTGTTATGGATATCATGACGTTATTTATGGTTGAGTTGACATGTTGTGAAGTTATATCATGCTAATCTATTTTGATTGTGCAGACAAGATATCCTTTCCTGATATACATTAAGGTATGAGTTTTCTTATGACATATATTTGGTGCCTGATTGTTTGATTATGTTGTCTATTTGGTGTTAGATGTTTGGTGATTATTATGTTGTCTAGTTGATTTATCTAACATGGTACACTTATAGATGTTTGAATGTTTGATTAATTGTGTGATATGAGTATGTGTTTGTAAGATTGCATGAAGAAATGCTCTTGTTTTAAGATGTTTATACTAACACATATGTGTTGAGACAATTGTTATGTACTTGAGTGTAAGTAGGTGATAGTTGTAGTATTATGTCTAATGACTATGAGTTGAATATGGATTATGACATCATTATTAGTCTTGGTAAAGGTTGATTTCAAATGAATAGGTATGTTGCCTTGATCCCTGGAACATGTGGTTGAAATGTGTGAGTAGTTGCATGGAAACATGCTTGGCTCAACAAGGTAAGGTAATTGGTGTCATTTTATGTTCATTTATGCACTGACAATTATGTGTTTATGGTAGTATGATGTAGGGGATTGCATGGAAAAAGAGATTGCCATGAAATCTTGAAGAAGGCTCAGGTTGAGATTTACTTGGGAACCATGGGATTGAGTCATGGTGTCTATTGTTAGTAAACTTGTGCTTTCAGTCTTTTGTGATTTGTTTGCACTTGATTTGTGGTTTCTTTATGTCTAGTATATGGCCATACCTCTTTGTTTGTGGTGTCGTCTTATTATTGATTTTCATCGTTTTCTTCTTATTTGTTTCTTGTCTTGCCTTTTATGTTTTGAAACTTGGGAATTGGTTTCGCAAAGAGGAAATCTAGTGGAGCTCAGGGAGATCTAAATGAAATCTAGCAGGAAATGTAAGGCATGGATGAAGTGCAACGCATGTATAAGGGCAGCTGAAGGCAAGAGTATGATAGCGAGTTGGATTGGTTGGGTCCATTAGTGTAAATGGATGGTGATAGGACAATCATAAGAAAGGTAACATAAATGGTAAAGTAATTGGATTTGAGGTTTTAGATTCCTTGGCTATGTTGGAACTATTGTTCTCAATATTGTACACGTTGTGCATTAATAAAGGAAGTTCTCTTAACCTTAGCCTTATGATATCTAGTAATTATGTTGTTATCATGATTTCTTTATGCTAATGTTTATATACATATATGTATGTATGTACATTATTGTGTGATAGGGTCATTAGGGATCATGATTGTTTTATGTTGATGTTTATATGTATAGATGTATGTATGTATGTCATTGTCTGACATGGTAACTAGGGATCATTCTTATGGAGGAATGATTACTTATGAAGTGAATGACATGAAGAGGTTCCTGATTTATGAGGAATCAAGTGGGAAGAGTAGTCATGAAAAATATATGAGGTCAGTATCATGACGGAGAGACACTTGAAGCAAGGTTTTTTGGTAGAGTCAATGTGGTGTCTGGATGTGTAGTACTAATGTTGTGCATATGTTGTATATGTTGTACAGGTTGCATCTATGATGTTGTGTGTATGCGGCGTTGTGCATATATAGTGTGTGTACATGTTGTTTATGCAATGTTATGTATAGGGTGGTACAAATATTGTTGTGTGAATATTGCATATGCAGTGCTGGGTATAGATGGTGTTATGTACATGTTGGATATGCGGTGTTGTGTACAAATTGTACCGTGGGCATGATGGATATGCGGTGTTGTGTGCATATGGTATTGTGCACATGTTGAATATCCTGTACTATGTACATATGGTGCTATGTATATGTTGTATATGCAGTGCAATGTACATATGGTGTTGTGTGTAAGTTTTGCATGTGATGCTATGTCCATATGGTGTTGTGTATGTGATTGTACATGTGGTGCTATGTGCATGTGGTCTTGTGTCCACGTTGTAAATGTGGTGTTGTGTAAATGTGGTATTGTGTACATGTTGTGCATATGGCATCAGGTACATGTGATGTTGTGTACATTTCATGCATGTGGTGCTATGTACATATGGTATTATGTATACATTGCACATGTGGCATTGTATACACGTTGTGTAGGTGGTGCTGTGTACATGTGATGTTGTGCTCACTTTGTGTAGGTGGTGTTGTGTACAAGGGGTACTCTGTATATGTTGTACATATGGTACTAATGTACATGTGGTATTGTGTTCATGTCGTACATATTGTGTTGCGGGCATGCGGTACTATGTATGTGCATTGTGTAGTCATGGTATCATGACAAGTGTATTTGTTGTGGTATACACTGGATGTAGGCATATGTATTGTGTTGTGTTATACACTGGGTGTAGATGTATTTGTTGTGTGTTAGGTGTAGGTGCATGTATTGCATTGTGTTGTATTTCATGTGTGGCTGTATGTGTGTGATGCACACTATATGTATGTGCACATGGTTGAGGAGAAGGCACTGGGTTTTTTTCAGGAGTGGCAACTGATTCGGTGTGTGTATAGAAAGAACAAAGGCAGAAGTAAGGATAGATGAAAGATAAGTATTAGTATTTTATTTTAGTTTTATTATACATATAACCTATGATTCTGATTTATGATGGTTATATGCAATATATGATTCTAGTTTATGATGATTGCATGCAATTGATGATTTTGATTTATGATAGTTGTGTCTTGAGCTAACCTGATATGATATGTTTATACATAATGATTTGATCAAATATGCTAGTTTGACTTGTTGTGATGAGAAGTAAATAGGCTTGCAAGTGTACCTTATTGACGAGCTACCAATGAGGTATGATGTGGATTTATTTCAATTTATTTTAAATCCAATGGAATTTATGTTCTTGGTACATGAAAAAATGGGAAATTCCCAGGTTGGGTTGTTGAAACTAACTGCAAGAATTAGTAGCAATAATGAAATAAATTGGAACAGGTAACAATATTTCGGTAAAGCACTTCAGGAGAAGGGCCATTGTGGAACACTACTACCCAATATTTTCCATTGATTTCCATGAGTATGTTATGACCAATATGATGGTTTTGAAGAAGGTCTATGACTTGGTTGTTTGACCTTTTGATGCGAGGAAGCCTTGCCAAGGGATGGATTGTCTGGGATAGGGGATGTCAGGGAACTTGGAAGGTGAGTGACTATAAGAAATGGGTGACTAGATTGCCCACAGGACTATGTAGCAGAGAACAGAAGGTCGAGGATGGATTTGTTTTTGTCATTAGCATTTCCAGATGGAATCAGATACACATTGGGAGTGCGCCCTAGAACAATGAGTGGATAACTGTTCACTAAGAGGACAAGTGGTGCAGGATGGGAATGCTGGACATTGGATGCAAATTTAACTTTGGTAGTGGATTCTCGACTTCCTAGGAAGGAAGTGAATCCTGCATTACTTTTGAGGGTGGAGGTGTAAGCCTATGGATTCTCTTGTTGTATATGTAGGCATCATATCCTTTTATTTGATGGTTTATAAAATGTGCATATGTGTATATGTGGTTATTTTATAATTGTAATGACTTATGTTATAAAGCTCCAATAAACTGTATGTTTGTCATGTTTCAGTGGTGGTTATTGTAAATACAGCAATGAGCTAAGTTATAAAGCTCCACGGGTAGTATGTTAGGTTGTAGCAGTATTGCTGTTTATAGGTGTCATTGAACACCGAGGATGGTATTCCCATAAGGGGGAGGGTTTTGTAATAGACTTGGTCAAAATTCCATGTAAAAGGTTAATAAATGAAAAAATAATGCCAAGGTCATGGGACACATATTCCAAGCTGAATGTTGGGTAAAACATCCTAGTGGGTGTTCACTTTGGTTTATTATGGCTAAAGGCAATGAAAAAGGCTTTGGAGAGGAAAAATGGCATTTTTGGCACATTTATTTATGAAAATAATGGAAATTAGGAGAAAAGGAAGGTCAAAGGTCAAAGGTTTCATGTGAGGAGGAAATTGAAGAAAATAGAGGCCTCATAGTTGGCAAGCTTTTGCTCAGGGCTTGGTTAGTGTAACCTTTTGTCAGTTCAATTTTGGAGCTCTCTCATTATTCTCTCTCTCTTACTCTTGGAAACTTGAGTTTTCTTGGAGCACTTTGGCATTGGATCAAGAAAGGAAAAGAAGTAAAGAGGAAGGAAGGAGAAAGCAAGGAAGAGCAGGATCAAGCAATTACATCAGGATTATTTTCAGGTATCAATTTGCATGTGTGGTTTCCTTGCTATATTTGACATATATGGTGTTACATGTGTGTTCTTGTTTCTCTTTCTGTTACTTGAATGGGCTTTTGTAGGTGTGACAATGTCTTTCAGGTTAGCCTTGCCATTTCTGAATAGCCATGCGCAATGGGGTTCTCATGTTTTAGTTGAGTTGGATTTTCGAATGGATTCAAAGCTGGGTGATGTGGATCTCTGAATAAAATAACACATGTCCTAGTAACCCCTCAACTGGACTATAGGTTGTGGTAAAGCCAGATTTTGTGTTGCCTCAGTGGTACTAGGAATCCTTAACTAGTGAATGGTGGGATATTCAGTAAAGCCTAGAGGTGGGTACTCTCCATCAGTCCTAGTAATCCTGGGATGGGATCTATAGTAAATCCTAGAGAGTGGAGTTTCAGTTAGGGCCTAGTGATCTAGTGTGGATTGTGGTAGAGCCTAGAGACAGGTGTCTTGTTTATGGCCTAGTGAGATTGTGTGGATTGTGGTAAATATTAGAGATACAGAGATAGGAAAATTCCTCATGGTGTAGATGGAAAAATATGGTGGCATCCATGCTTTTTTTAGCTTAGTGATGTAGTGGGGATCATGGTAAAACATATTATTACATGTTTTTTTGTTTTGGCCTAGTGATTCGGTGTGGATTGTGGTAAAGCCTGGTTTCTATAGATGAGGGTGAGTTGGTTTAGCCTCAGGATGCCCTGGATGGTTCTTTTGGTTTGAGTCCCACATTCATCCTTGAATATGGCACAGGGTGATTGACAGGAGAGATAATTGGCTTAGCCAAACTATGGTCGTGTGGAAGATTGTAGTCCCATATCGGGTTGGATTTTTCTTTCATTACTAAGAGGTTCTTTCCTTGGTATCTTATGTTTAAATGTACTAGTTTATATGTGGATTTTATGGCTGATGTATCCTTGATATTTATGTTGTTATTATGTTGGTTATAATCATATATTATGACAATGATGATGTATGGCTCTCCTCATATTTTGATTGGTAGATGAATCAACAATGTATCTATGGCCTAATAGATGATAATGTGGCTAATGATATAAGGAAAAAATGCTTCTTAGCAATTCTCAGATAAATATGAGACCCCTATTCTCAGACTTGTTGTGTAATCCTATAGATTACATAATTCTGACATGTTTAATGAAATTCCTGTCATGGCTAGTAGGGGTCCAGTCACGTCCTTATTCAAGTAATTGCATTTGTATCATTATTTTGTTGTTATATTTTAGTTTTGAAAGTGTCATGGAGTTCTGGGCAGTGACTTGAACTCCGGGCCTAAAAAAGTGACACAAATCTTGGATTCGCAGGCATGTGACTGAGGGAAAAAGGTCTACATATTCACCCATGCCTTGTTGTGGGAGCGACTGGATCCTCCTAGATGCACCATTGTCTATATCAAGGGAAATTCTATGGGTTTAATGGTCTGAAAAATCAATGGGAAGTAGGGACTGGTCATGGGGATGTCTGGGAAGGCTTCTAGGAGTCTTGTAGCAAGTATAGAAGGTATGTTTTGTGGTTTTATGTTGATTTCACTTCCTTAAGGTCACCTAGGAGGTTGTATTTGTATCCCATTTTAGTGGCCTCTCGTCGCATATTTACCTTGGTTGGCCAGTTACTTAGGTAGATGTGGGATGAGGGTGTTACATTATTAAAAACAAAATATCAAAAACATGAGACAAAAAATTGGGAGAAAATTATATCAAGCCTTAATTCATCAAATTTCAAAAATGATACATTATTCACACACACACTCACAATACATGAGGCCTTGTAATATAGAAATGAGGTTCCTGTAACAAATTACCAATTTGGTTAATTGGTTGAACCTCCTCCATAACATTTTCCACAATATCTCCATGAATATATCCACATCTATCTTACGTGATTTTGTGTGATTTCCATTCCTAACTTGTCTCATTATTTTCATGTTTCGGCATACATAGACTTCTAGAGTAAGTCTTCTTTCATTATGAATAATTTCATATTTTCTTTTGAATTTTTCCTTTAGGCTCCCTTTAATAAATACTTAATCAATATTTAGTTTGGACTTAATGATTTTTAATATATGCATGAGGCTAACATTCCCCCCATCAATCATACGTTTAGAGTAATATCCATGTACCATCTCCAAGTATTCATGTTGATACTTTTACATGTTGAGCTATTGAAAAAATACTATGCTGAGATGTTGAAAAAACTCTTGTGTTGAGTTGCTGAAGAATTTCCTGAAAACCTGCTAAAACTCGATGTTGAAAACTCAAAGTTTACCTGTCCATCTAGACAATTTTATGATTCCCAATGACATATTTGTTGAGGCACACTGGTAGATTTGATGATGCCGACTGGTATATTTGATGGTGCCCATATGATAGATTTGTTAATGTTCATTGGAAAATTTGTTGTGTTTGTCGAAACTTTTAGTTTGGAAACCATCTTCAATTCCTTCATCATTTCCCCCTTTGTAATATCAAAGGAGGGACAATATGTGGGCTTTTTTTACCATTGATTTTATACATTTGATTTTTGAACTCCCCCCCTTATGGTGTAGAAGAGTTTTTTTTTATTTTAACCTTGTTCAATTCTTCAGGAAAAATTATCTTTACCTCTATATTAAGTAGATTGTAGGACTTATTCTATTTATTTACTTCTAGATTCAATCTCCAAGGGTTTTTCCATCCATAATTAACTGTCAATTTATTATTCTTATGCATTCGATATTTCTCTGGTAGATGATTTTTCTTCCCACAATGAAGAAAAGGATGGAGGTAAAAATATTTACTCTCCATATAACCATTTATTTTACAATGATTACACTTAATAGGATTATGGTTATTTTCTAAAAAACTCACTTATAAACTTAACCTATTTTGAGAAATAGCTAAGAAATATGGAACATAAAAATTATTTTTTTTGTTGTACCCCAAACCATGTCAATCTTTGTTGAATGAAATTTCTTCCCAAGGTTTGATCGCCATCTTTGAAAGACCATTTTTTTTGTTGTTTTTCTTCACTACTACTACTGCTGGTGATATTCTCTACTTGGTTCATTAAGTCATTTGTAACACACTAAGCATCAATCATCTCTATTAAAAAATCATTTGTATCACATGTTGCATCAATCTTTTCAACTAGATCTTTAGTACAACTCGTTGCTTCATTTTTATTTAGTAGCACAACTTTCTAGATGAGATCATATGTGTCACAACTTTCATCAACACATTGAATGAGGTAAATTGTTTCACAAATTGTATTTGTTTTTTGGATGAGATCTTTAGTGTCATAGACTACATCTATCTTTTCTATACATCTTGCATCAAGTAGATCTTATTTTTACTGATCAATTTTATATGGAGTGCATTAATGAGTTGTTCTTTCATGTCTACTTCCTTTTGAAGATATTTTGTTGCTTCTAATGTGTTATTCATTTGATTAATTATGTCTTTATTTTTCTTTATATTCCACTCAAGTATTTTGATTTTGTTATGCAATTCATGACTGCACTCTGGAAATTCTTTAATTTCTTGAGATGCATTTTGCAGGTGCTTTCCTCCTTTACTCATTTTGGTCTTTAACACACTCTCTTGATTTTTATGTTATCTTAGGGTATTGGGTACCACTAAAAATACACTCAAATTAATAATTTTTATAACAAGTTCAAATGATTGTTTAAACCCCAGAATTACAACCTTATCACTCCAAATTTACAAAAAAAATATTACACCTTATCACTCCATAAAGAATACCCTAATATAAAAATAAAATATAGGACACCTTATCTCTCCAAAATATATTCTTATCACTTCCAAAATATACCCTAATTATTAGACATTGAAAAAAAAAAATTATGACCACTCATATCCCTCCATAAAAACCTTTATGATCACTCTTTAAAAGTGCCTTTACATACTTCCCATTAAAATAATTATTAGAACTCTATGAAGACACTTAAAGTCACTTTTCCTTTTAAACTTTAAAACGTATCTATGTAAAGGTATACTCACCGTTGGATTTATGCATATAAAAATATACGTACCATCTGTTCAAAAGCTTCTACATGGTATACCTATGCCCATCACTTGCAACGCTCCTTCTTAAAACAATGCAAAGACATTAAATGATTCAACGCAAGGACATCAAACAACATAATGACAGTCAATCCACTGTGGTTACTCCTCACACTGGCTACTCATTGGGTCAACACTTTTGCAAACTATTGACCACAAATGGAAACTGGAATCAACCAATTAATACAAAATTTTCATATTTGATTTTGGAAGGAGATCCTGATTTGAATAGGACAAGAAATAAATTGGCGCAATGTAAATGAAAAAATTTTTCAAGCCATTTTTTTGTTGTTGTTGCATTTACATAATTGGTTCTCCATTAAAGCACAGAACTGCCCAAAAATGGTCAAGATGTCTAGGATTTTCTCTAGGTGGTTTTCTCACAATTGCTTCTCCTGCATACAACACCACACGAACCTTTACACTACTTCGACCATTATCGAATGGGGGACTCGCTGATCTTCCTTGCGCCTACTATGGAATTGTGGCTTTTGGCTACTGTGAAAATATTCAACACAGATTCAATATTGTTCACTATTTACGTGGGAAATAGAATATCAAAATTTACTCAGAAAACTACAAAGCAACCACATTCTTGATTGCTTCCTGAGTGACCTCTTTGATCATACCAAACTGATCTTAGTTTCTCTTTAGATAAATAATACCAATGACATTTTGAGTTTTCTTTACAAAAAAACATTAACACATCTATAAAACATAGAAAAAGAACATTTGCACTTTGGTCCACGCAGGTCTCCATATAGCCTTCACACACTGCACCATGCTACATGAATTCTTCCCAATCAGGATATGCTGCACATTTCCAGCAGCTTCATGCAAATTCAAAAAGAATAAACCATAGCTTGCTACCCTGCACTCTCTTGGAGGGCACACCTCTAAAACCACAACTTTCTTTCACACGACTCTACTTCCACAAGTTTGTAATGGCCACACATTGGTCTGTCCAAGTATATGCATGTTACAGGTATTCATCCCAACTCTCGGTCTAGCGAGCCATTCATGTAGTTCATCAATAGTTTTCGTTAGTCCCAAGTAACCTTAATTCTCTCATATCATACCATGTAAACTAATTAATAAAAAAAAATATCATAAACATGAGACAAAAATTTGGGAGAAAAGGCTTTCAAGCCTTAATTCATTAATTTATAAAAATGATACATTATTCACACACTCATAATACATGAGGCCTCGTAATATAGAAATGAGGTTCCTGTAACAAATTACTAATTTGGTTAATTGGTTGAACCTCCTCCAAAAGTTTCTTCACAATAACTCCATGAATATCTCCACATATATCTAATTGATTTTGTGCGATTTCCATTCCTAACTTATCTCATTATTCTCATATTTGGGCATACATAGACTTCTAGAGTAAGTCTACTTTTACCATGAATAATTTCATATTTTCTTATGAATTATTCATTCAGACTCCCTTTAATAAATACTTAATCAATATTTAATTTGGAATTAATGATTGTTAATATATGTATGAGGTTAACAATTCTCCTTCGTTAAATACATCTCACTCATAGGAGTAGTCAACTTTTCTAAGGAAGTAGGGGGAGACAAATTTTGGCATTCTTGTGATTTAATTATTCGAGATGACCTTCTTTGTTTTTGAGGTAAGTAGGCCAAGAAGGATGCAATTTATTTTTCCATCCTACTGGATTTCTAAAAAACTCGAGTTTTAGTTTGCAAAGCTTCTTCTAACATACTTCCAGACAAAGGAACTTCATTTTGAGGAGTTTCTACTAGGGTAGTTTCAATATTTACTTCAAAATTTTGATCAACTCCAACTTCTTGATTTTTAGTACTAATTGTATTTTCAAGGTTCCCACTATCAATTAAAGTTACTTCATGGTTTTCAACAACTTCCACATTTTCTAGAACATTTCCTTGAGGAGCTTCCTGTTCAATTCCTATAAAAATTTCCCAAGTCTTCTAAGCTTGGTTTAGACTCCTTGCAACCAATAATTTAATTAACCCATGATGACTCATAAATATTGAAGGATATTTATCCTTTTTAACTTGACATGCAGTCTCAAGAAATATTTATTTCAAGAAGAAGGGGATATTTGGGCTTACTTTTTACCTCAAGTACACCATCAACTTGAGGTGGAAACCTAAAACCACATAATATATTCCATCACATGTAATGTACCTTTAAATTATTTCCATCAATTCCATCCACAAATTCGAAAATGAGCTTGGATTATACCCCTTTCCTTTTTTACTATTTCTTCTCCATTGTCTAAGAATAGGAGAGTTGCATTCTACAAGGAGGTGTGCAATTCGTACCATTTTTCTCCTTCATATATAAGCCCTGTAACTTTGGCTATGGTTTCATTATTTACTGGGACCTATAAAGTTCCTATTGTTGTTATCCCTTCATTCATATTTTCCATAAATTATAATGCTACTTTTCTACCAAACCCCTATATCCTTTTGAAGTAGTCCAACCATATTACACAGTTCAAAATATTCCATTCCTCATCTATGGAGCATAGATGGCTTGTTTCATATCAAATAGTTTGTCCTCCCATTGCTGCAAGCTATAAATTTTGTTGGTTGTTCGAAACAACTACAAACTCTGTGGAAAAATAAGGTTAGCCATACAAATTTCCTAGCACTCATGGCCAAAATTATGGTAATAACACATAAAAACAGTCAAGTGTATAGTAATGAAGTAAACAAATGTGAATAATAACACATCATGTGACAATATGGGAGAGAAAAAAAACCTTATTCATTGCATCCCCATCCCTAAATGAAATTAAAGGTCATCCATAGCCAACAATCAAATTGGTCATAACGGAAGAGGTCATCCAAGCAGTTATTTCAAATAGTTTGAAGGTATTGGTGTTGGCTTTGTGAGGCCTAACCTAGGTTGAGCGTTAGTTAGCCAAACAAATCCCTACACTACTGGCCTTTTTGGCATCAGCACGCGGAGCGCGGACCGAAGTCTCACCCAAAGCAGTATGGGGGGATGCTGGAACCAAGTTCCACACCCTAAGATGGTCGTGATATCGGTTTATACCCTCTTTTCCTACATTCGCACAGGTCACTAAGCCTTAGGTCTCTATCAGTCTACCCTTTATTCTACCCTTCAGTACCTCCATGAAGGTGCACGATTAACCTTTGCGCAACCTTAACTCGTGATCCAGGTACCTTCGCGCTGCTATGACAACGTATTGTATATGCTCCCAAGTTATCTTAAGTGTTTTACTTATCTTACTAATCAACAACAGTTTGCCCCACGTAAATAGATATTCTTACTTGCGTTTGATTAACTAATACAGTCACATACATTCGCGCATCACTTGAACATTGTAAATTAAACCCAAAACACAATATAAGTAGATGCATTAGCAAGAAATAAATACACAAAATTTGCAGAATGCTTCTCTTTATTGATATCTTCAGATTAATACAGACGCTATCTGCCCTATGCACACAGCCACATGGGTCTATGCACTCAGCTATAGACTTCCACCGTAGGCCTTTGCGCACTCAGCTGCAGAGCCTCTACCTACGTTAAGACTCGAAACACTTAGACTTCTCTACCAAGACTCTAAAACTTATCTACCACTACTTAGAGATTACTTACTTAGCTCCCTTTTATACAATCCCATGGTCTATGGACCATGGGTGGATCTTTACAGCTAACTTTACATTTTACAAAATAATGGCCAAAAACCCTTTATGACTCTTGACACCTTTGCGCTCCATGAACACAAAATGTGGAGGCTTTACAACTTTATTACAAAATTGTCCCAAAACATGGGCTTTTAGCTCGAAAAATGTCCTTGGGGGAACCCGTTCCCAAAAGGCCCCCAATGCAAACATGGTGACTCATCCTCGAGTCACTCTGTAGGTGTAGAGATCTTGGTGCGAAGACCTCCCAGCTCGACCTATATGACGACAACCTTAGCGGTGCACTGTGCGACCACCTGATTTGCTTCTTCAACCAACTGTTTTGTCACTAGTCTTGAACTGTGAACCTGAAGCTTCTACTGAGTTGATTGCAGATGAGCAAGTTTTCCTTCAATAGAGGTCATGACCAAATAAGCCTTATCTAACTAGGGCTTCAAGTGCGCCTTCAACACTGCCTCCTTGTGTTGTGCTGCATTTACCTGTTCTTTCAATTTCATGGCCTCCTGTAGCTTCATCAGTCTCTGCGTGAGAGCGATGGTTCGCGTTGTACCTTTTACTTCGTCATAGCACTGCTACAATTCTCGTACCTCTATCTGCAGCTACTGTACATTAGGTTCCTCCTGCAGGCTCGTCAGGACCTCGAACAACTGTTCAAAAAGTTGTGTGCAGTTTGCTACTGCATTGTCTACCACCACTATCCCCTCTATGACAGTGGTTGCACACTGCTCCTTTACTTCTAGCAGAATTGAAGGCTAGGCCTTCAACTGTAAATCCACAATCTATAGGTTTAGCTCCAGTTGAACCCTATCCAACTCTGTGTGAGTGTCACACACCCCTGTAGCAAGCTTACGAATGCACATCTCGATCGGTTCTTCCTCAGGAATGGCCAACTCTGGGACCATTCACCGAGCCTCCTCCACGACCTGAACTCTACACTTGTTTCAATCAATTACCTTGGTCACGACAACAATGGCAGAGTCTTGTTGTAGCACCATCTGTTCATTATTAATCTTCTTCTCCCCGATCACCTATAAAGTGCAACGTTCGCAGGCCCTAAGCTTAGTGATCACTTCATCCTGCAATAGGTGGAGCGCCTCACCAGGGAGTGCTGCCAAGTTCAATCCCAATCCCTTGAGGGTGCTGGCAGTGGGCCTATCAGCTTAATTCTCTGTGGTCAGTGCTCCATCTAACAACACCATTGCGCGAGAGACCTTCGCACACAACATCTCGGTAGCTTCTGAAGTATCGATAGTGAGGTTGGTGGAAACCGTGATAACATGTGATGCGTGGGTCTACAACTCCTGCAGACCTGTCTGGATGGCTCCAAATAGTAGTTGTTGCTACTGCTCAAACTGTTGTAGTGCCTCTGCGGTGACATCTCGCACCGTGTCTCCAATGTCATGCAAATCGCCCTATGTGAGGGTGATTGGGTCCAGTGACGCCTTAGTGGCCTTGGATTTCTTCCTCGACCCCACTTTCTCTTATTCCCTTGGATGCTTGATATGGTCTGACATTGACTGTGGGTCTACGCCATGTTGCTCTGTTTTCTCATCGGTTTCTTCCTCTGTTTCGGGTGAATCTGACCTTGTGCCTTTGTTAGAGCCACGCTTTGTTTCTCCTGTCTGCTTCTCTGTCTATTGGGCAGCATTGCGCTATGCTTGT
>APFE031614687.1:0-10484 GCA_000404065.3 Pinus taeda | reverse complement strand
TGATCAATTCTGTGTTTTCAAAGTATCATCTCTACTCAGGTCACAATCATCAGGTAATTTCATGTGGAGGAGCTCAAATCAGACATAACTAACTTCCCTTTCTTCTTCTTCCCCAAATCATTCACTAACTTCCCCAAAAGAGATCAAGATCTACTTGATACCTCTTAAGTTTCATCATTTCCCATGTTAATTTCCTTGGTAAATATCTGCTTTACCCAAGGAATGTCATTTCCTTTTTTGGACCATGTTTCCCCAATAGCCTAAGATTTACATACTTAGCGCTTTCTTATCACTTGTCATATTAACTACTAACTGTACTATGTAGCTCCCTATCTATTTCCCATTCCCCTTACTAAAACTATGGTAATAACTCCCCTATGTATATATCCCCTCCCTCTGGTTGAAAATAACCATAAATACCCCCAGGAATTGCTCAGTTTATCTGAAACTTGGCAAGAACACTCATGCTGCCCCTTCAAACCATCTTCTAATGCAACAGACTCCTTCCAAAGCATAAATTCCTTTCTAGGTTATCGGACCCCTTCCGAGGCCTCAAATACTCTTCAAAAGCACATACTCACTCCTTCCGATCGTAGTAAACTCTTGCTGATTGCCTTAACATTCTTCCGATCCTGGTGACCCTCTCCATCGCGATTATCGCAATCGGAGGTCGCAAGGATATTATGGCTCGCTGTTGTTTCTTCCTGATGGACGCTCTGTCGATGGCATCTCACATCGGCATATCGCAATATTTTATACCACATAGGTGTGCCTCTTTCCTTTTTGCCCGATGCGCTATCGCGATATCGACGGTCGCAAGCATCGCGTTTCCAAAATAAATACCTTCTCATTCTCCGCCGATGCGATATTGCGATCGTATCGAAAGAAGTATATTGCATCACAGTAACATATGAGTCACCTTGCCGACCAGATCATTGCCACATCACCCTACCACGTCACCTCGCTGACGTCATCTGCCGTACAACTGAAGTCATGCTGACGTCAGCAGCCAAAAAAAACGAAAATTTGTGCAAGCGCGAAAGTCGAGCTTCGGAGCTCCGGAATGAGAAATGGAGGCAGTTTTCGATGGGCGATTAGTGCGAAGCGCTAATCGCGTATCGCTACGGAAAATGAGCCATATTGGGGAATCTTTAGGGAATCTTTTGATTCCTTGGCCCTTTTTGCACCGAAAAGGCCCGAAAATTCCCGATTTCGCCAAATTTAGTGTATTTGAAGACAGAGAGAGACCAGGAATAAAGACTAAAGAGTATCAGATCAAATATGCAGATGAGAAACACGTCAAAGAGCATCAGGAAGTGGCGAAGACCATCAATGTAGCAGTGAAGAGTATCAGCAAAGATCTTAGCAGCGGCCCAAAGCAGGTGAAAATTAAACACCTTCCAGCAAAGTCAAAGAAAAGGGCGAAGCAGCTCAAGGCTCTCAAATCACATTTATTGCACATTTAACTCACACAAGATTAGAACTGCAAATCTCAAAGCGCAGTTATCCCAGTAGTACTGCATCGAGCCACCAAGGGCCACATTACACTCATTTTGATCCAACTACCTCCGACACAGTTCAATAGATATTTACCTGCATTTAATTTTAGCACAGTTTTAGGTTTAGAAAGTTTTTTCCGCAGACCTGTTTTAGGTCGGTTGTAATAAATATTTTGAGATATTTGCACTATAAAAACAACCCTAAAGAATGTATTAAGGGTTGGTTGGTTGACAAGCTATCCTTAGCTGATTTTGCTCTAGGAGAGACTCGCACTGTAATACCTGATAGTTTCTATAATCAAAGACTGCTTATGAGCTTTGGAGAATGGATTGTTCACTGTGTTTAATGGTTGAAGAGTTATTATGGAATTCTTGTGCTGTTGCATAACTCAATAAGTGCTTCTTACCTCTGTTTTCCATTCATAAGTTACCATCTAAACAGCAGAAAAGAAGATTAGCTTATAATTTGTTTAATTACACTCTATGCTCAATATCTGTTGTTTCTTTATGTTTTCATTTGTTTAGGCATAAATATGAATTCCATATGGCTCATGTTTTCCCTAACCTCATCACGCATGACAGTTATCCAGGGATTCTTCATTTCCCCTAGATAGAGATCATCCCTTACCTCTGTTAAGCTGAGTGAGAGATTCTTAAGTGCCTCTCATTCCTTACATGTCATTCATCTTTTTAGTTTGAAAGTTGTGTTGTGTGCAACTATCCCGCTCCATATTCCTCTTGTGACCAAGAAAACGCACTGGAAATCCTGACCCATGACTCCATGCCCAATGGTTTGAAACTTATCACTTCATGAATTGCCTCTCTACTTGAAAGCATTTTCCTTCCATTCAAGCACAAACAAGAACCCTGAACCCGACAACTAGCCTAAAATAATCATCAACAAAGTTAAATCATTAAGAGAGAGCCCTCTCTGATTGCAGGTGGGCTAGAACCTGCAATCCAAAGATTGGTTTGTGGTTACCTCGGCCATATCCCTTCAGGAGCTAAGGGACAACCTGAGTGATAACACTTCCTATAGTATCTGATATGCCCCAGAGTTGCACGCAGCTATTTCACACTCCTTGGCACCTCCAAGTTGATTATCACCACGATCTTCTTGGGGTCTACCATCAATCCTTGTCTGCAGACCACATGTCCCAACAAGATCCCAAAAGGGACACAAAACAAACACTTCTTCAGATTAAGTGCAATCTAGTATCTCCTACATGTATCTAGCATCAAGTGCAGACTTGCCACATGGCGCTTGACCAATCCAAAAATTGTCCAATTGTCAAAGTATAACTCCAAAAATTTATGAATGAAGTCTTTGAATGCAACAATGTCTACTCACGAAAATATCACTGGCGCATTCATCTATCCAAAAGGCATTACGGTTTATTGAAAACATCCCCATTTAGTCGTGAAGGTCTTCTTGATTCTATCCTCAGGTGTGATTTTGATCTGATGGTACCCAGAGAACCCATTAGTGAAAGAGTATGCTACTTAGCCACCTACATTATCTAGGACCTCGTCGGTGAATGGGGTCAGGGAAGGACCATTCACAAAAGCCTCATTCAATTTCATGAGATCTACGCATATCCTTATTTCTTCCTTCTGTTTCTTTTCCTAAACCACTATTTGGCTTACCCAATCATATTCTTCCACCGGTTCAATAATGCCTTCCGTGAGCATCTTATCTAACTCAATGCGGACCCTTTCCTTATATTCGGTTTGAGATGGTATGATCTTTGTTTCATAGGTTTCGCGTCCACCTTTAGGTTGATCTTCATGACACCCAGGTATCCTATTATTCCTTTCAGATCAAAAAACTTCTTGGGGAATAAGTCCTGATATTCACAGAGTAGTTTGATGACCTTATCTATTGTCATATCATCCCAGTAGTCCCCAACCTTGGAAAACTTTGGTTTTGCCTTCGTGACAATGTTCACCTACCTAATCTTGAGTGGCACAGTTATGTCTAGGTTCTTTAGCTATGGTCCTTCAACTCTGCGATGACCTTTAGTCTCCGGGATATTAATCTTTCTCAGGTATTTGTCTTCTTCTTCCATTGTTACATTGTAACATTCCAACACAGTGCTCAGCAGGGTAGTCCAATAAGGTTGAATCAAGTCTAGAGGATCTTGTGCTATCCTAAAGATGTCTATCTTAACCTCTTGAAACGCTTCATCGATGGACTCAAATCAATGCTCAAAACTGAACATCATCAGAAATACTTAGCGTAAAACATCCCATTCTTCAGCGCCATGACGAAGTTTTGTCTCCAAGTACCAATTCATTAGTATAACCTCCAAAGTATGACAAAATAGATGGACCCACTCCAGCTGAGGCTTCACTTTGTATGCTTCAGTCCACTTGGCCAAATGATCACGTGGATCATTCCTCCCATCTTACTTTTCTATTAGTTGTACCTTTGAGTGGCCAAAGCGTATCCTCATCATCCTCCTGTATTCGTGCCAATCTTCGAAAATACCCTTATGCGCAACCCACCATCTTGCAGGTGTGGAGCAAAACACCCAATCTAATGCCTAGAAGTGATGCTTCTCATGCACTTCCCTTTCGAATGCATCCAAAAAGAAATCAATGTCAGTTAGCCCATCATAATGAGGTATATTCCTTACCTATAATGATACATGGTGCAACGACTTGGTCATCATATTAAAGTGCTGCGTAGATACTTAATGTAGCTGGTTCCGCTAATGTTGTAGTTCTTTGTCCAAATCTAATGTGCAGGAGCTCTCGCAGTCCCATGCAATACGTTTGTTTGCAGTTGGATTCACCCAACCCTAGCCTTGTGCCGCTATCTTATAAATATGGTCCAAATTTTCATCACTTTCATAATTGTGGACTGTTTCTGTATAGTGCAGTCCTTCTGTAGGATCCAGTTGTACCACTATGAAGAGCGATTTATTTTCAAAAATCATCTTTCACTTCTTCAGGTTGATTACCCCATTCATGTCAGTGGCCCAATCGATCCCAAAGAGTGTAGGGTAGGGATTTCTATCATCCAAAATCTCTATTACTTCAAAATTCGCCATTGGGCTCGCACCTTCGATGTCAACTATTACCCCTTGCAGCCTCCCCATTGGGATGATTTTTTTTTTATTTGCCATCCTTAGCTAGATCAAAGACCAATGGAGTGCAAGTATCCCCATTCTTTCCCATGTTTGTTTTGGAAAAACATTCGTGTCGGTCCCTCGATCCAAGATAGCTTGGTCCATTTCATATTCCCATATCTATGCAGTGAGTCTCATCTCATGTCCAGTCCTCTCCTTATGCTTACAAAGCTTTCTAACCATGCATGGTTTGCTAGTAGTGTTGTCCTTGCCAGTGCACCGGTTGATTAGTTCCTGTAGTCCCTTCACAACATTACTACTGCGGAGTAGTTTCATGCATGTCTCCAAGAACGTGGTAATCATGGATGGGTCCACTCTTCAACTAGTTTCTCTTGACTTCTTGAGGTGGAGGCCTCAGTGAAGATTTTCTTTGATTCTATAAATATTTCTTTTGCATGCTCCAGGTCAAACACAGTCTCCTTTTCTAATGCTTTGTGGACCCACTCACCTTCTGTAGGCTGCTTCCCTTTATCCTCACTAGTCGTTGTTCCAATATGTAGCATAATGTTTACCTTAGGGTCTTCCTCGCAAGGCTTATCCCTCATCAACTATAGGTTCTGAGTCAGCTACGAAGGCTGTCCCCCTTCTCGCGAATCTTAGCCAATAATATTGGGCAATCCTTAGTTGCATGGTCAAACTAAGTAGATTAGAGGCATGACAGTCGCACCGGATTTGGGAAGTCTCTTGCGTAGTGTCATGGTCCTCCATAATTGTAACAAATAAGCTGCCCTCAACCTCAGTTGCGCCCCTGATACATACATCACGCTCCCCCAGCACCTTGGCTCAGAGGCCGTGTTTCTGCCTACACCCTGTATGCAAGTGTCATGTCCATCATTAATTCATAACTATGGAAATTGTACTCGTCATGACCTACTGATTGATAGAAATTGTAAAAGAGCTATTGTGGTGTCTGTATGAATTTCTGCAACAAATGGCAATTGTCGGTTGCATGTTTCCCAGCTACCTGGCATATAGCACACCATAGCACATGCCCTGTACTTGGCCCTGTCATAGCCTCCGACCTTAGAGGCATTGGTCCCCCTTCTGCAACATAGTTCGCAAAGACTGGACAATGATCCTTGTCATGCCCTTGACCTTTGCATTTCATGAACCAGACTTCTTTGCATGCCTTTGGCTGGGATGTTCTATCTTTCTTTAGACTTTGAATTTCGAGGCAAAGGTTCTGCAACTGCTTGTGAATCTGCTGAACCCCCATATTAGCATCCTGCATTGATGTCTCATGCAGTCTCATTGCGATTTCTAGAGCATCTGCCTGGGTCCTAATAGTTTGTTGTGATAACGTAATGCTTAGGTGGGGTAGGAGTGAGGATACAAACCATTCATGGTGCTGCCCATCCGTTAGGTTCATGTTGGCTTCACGGATCGTACACTTCAATCTTTGATCCAAATTCCAGGGTGCCTCCCCAGGCTTCATGATGATCTTCTTGAATCCCACAATGGATTTCACTTGAGACTTAGGTCTGTTGAATTCCCTATTTAGCATAGTCTGGATATCTTCCAACATGGATGTTGGGTTATTAGTACTGTACTTTATGTACCACATTAGTGTGTGGTCCTGCAAGTTACTAACCAACATTTCTTTCTTCATTTGATTGTATGTGATACCCTGAGCTTCCCATAGCAACAAACCAAAATTGGTCCAGATCTTCGTTTCCCTAGGCCCTTGAATACAAGTAGCTTTACGGATTTCTCCATGGTGAACAGTGGTGGAGGTGGCAGTGGTGTGGGCAATGGGGTAAGTGGCAGAGGTGAGGATGGAGGTGGTGTTGATGGATGGGATGAAGGTGGAGGTGGTGTAGGTATTCACAAGAACCCTTGTCTTATCAACTGAATAGTGCTCAGCGGAGAAGTCTACGGTGCTCCTTCGTTGTCACTCAAAGGAGACTCAATCCACAGCTATACTTAGGACCTTTTCTCCCTCTATCCCTAAAATACCTTCCACTTCGCATAGCTCCAAACATAAAGGCAACCGCATGACCAAATTTTCACACAAGAGCATCTTAATCCAAGTATTTAATGATTTCAAATACTTACCTTATGGCCCCTTAAAGAAGCGGTACTCTGCTTCATTGTAGTTGATCGAAGTATCAACCGAAAACTCTGTCACAAACCCTCCTATGAAATGGTCGAGCCAATGATCGACAACACACGCGATATTATCTTTAGAGGCTTCCAATCTCCACACTAACTCTATGGTCCAGAGAATCAGATTGTCAAGCCTCCACCTCCCTTAGTTGTTTTCCAACTTCGTAATCCACTCGTACAGTTTGAATGGGAAGGAACATAAGAAAAATTTGTGTATCTCTGTGTATATATATATCTATCCAACCACTATTCTTTCATTAATCACATATTCCTGTTCTCCTGTGCCATGAATTCTTGGATCTTCCTATCCAACCAGTATTCTATCTCCTTCTTAGTTGGATTCTAATGGTGCGACATCACACATCTCGTTATGTAGATTCCAATCCCGTTAATGGAATCATTTGTTGCCTTGAATGATGCCCCGACCCAGGTTCAATGTTAGTCAGCCAAGAAAATCCATACACTACTTGCCCTTTTGGCATCAGTCCATGGAGCATGGACCAAAGTCTCACTCAAAGAAGTATGTAGGGGATGCAGGAACCAAGTTTTTGCACCCTAAGATGGTTGTGATGTTAGTTTTATACCTTAAACTCTCCCTTTGCGCAGATCAATAAGCCTTTAGGGATTATTGATGTACTTTATCTTCCATCTCTTAGAACCTCTGCGAAGGTATACGATCATCCTTTGCACAACCCTAACCAGTGGCTCAGGTACTTACGTGCCTTTGTTACTGTGTTATTGTATAATTTCCCGAATTATCTTAAGTGTTTGCCAATTTTACCATGCAATTAATATTATCTTCGCGTAAACATATATCCTTATTTGCATTCATATAATAGATAGAAACATATACATTCACACATCAAATTAGCATTATAACATAAACCCAGAACTTAACATAACATAATCACATGCGATCCACAAAGACAAAATACACAATAATTTTAAAATACTTCTCTTTATTGATGTTTCAGATTCCCAATACAAACTCTATCTTCCTTGCGCACACATCTGTAGGGATCTGCGCAGTCAACTACAGACTTCTACCCTAGGCCTCTGTGCACTTAGCTGCAGAGCCTCTTCCTATGCTAAGACTCTCGATCTTAGCTCTTCACAGACTCAAACTTAGTTATAACTCTACTCCACCTTAGACTCTTCTAAGACTCCCTCTTTATACAATCCCATGGTTCACAGACCAAGGGAAGATCTCTAAAGTCAACACAAGCTATCTAAACTAAGGGCAGAAAACCTTTTTGACTGTTGATATCTTCGCACTTCATGGCCACCAAATGCGGAGACTTTATATTCCTTTATACAAAATTCAGATTTTCTACCCCAAACTTGGGCTTCCCCAAACTTAGGCTTTTAGTAGACTTTACATTCCTTTATACAAAATTCGGGCTTTTTTCCCCAAACTTAGGATTATAATCCAAAAAATGACCCTAGGGGACCCATTCCCAACAATAGGTGGAAATTCCCCTTGTTAATTTGTTCTTCCTATAGAACCATCTAACTCTTCAAGGGTGGTACTCACCAAATGTTCCACCAAAGAAACCAATAAACCACTATGAATTGTTTCTTTATTAATCAACTTATGAGGAAGAATAGTGGTGACAAACAACAATCCAAGAGCTCTTGCAAATTGATGAGTAATATGATATATTGTCTGGAGTCGATTGTAGGTAACTTCAAAAGCTTGTTGTGGACCAAGATGAGAGGATACTCCTCTCTCAGGAGTGTCAGTTGGAGTTGTACTTAGAGAATTATTTCCTTGCACAAAATATGATTTGCTTGGATGAGATGAGTCGTTAGCCATAAAAATCTTGCCATTCTTCTAGCACCAGAATGTTTACAATGTTGGATCCTTCCAACATACGGGGGGTTTCCTTGATATGAGGTCACAATTAAGCCTCACATCTTTTGGTGTAGGAGCCTTATCTAGAAATAAGGCCTGACTGCCATGTCCTTAAATATTTTCCTTGGTTGTAGCTATTAGCATAAGAGAGTAGCACACATGTACTTTTGAATAAGAAATTAAGTATGCCTTGTGAAGTGTTCAGTTGTATAATGTACCAAGGTTCTCCCACCAAAAGGGAACAAAAGTGAATCTCTAGGAGAAGAGTAATAGTACTAATCTAGTAAAGACACACATATATACGTAAGAAAGGATCTTTAATTGTCTAGTGAAATATTTCACACCAATGTAATGACCATTAATACTATCACAAGGCACATTCAATAAAGTGAGCACCAAATCTAATGAAATGTGTCAATTTCTTTAGTAAATATGAACAAAAAACATACTTCCAACATATAAAAAATAGTTGTACTACATTCATGATATATGCATAAAAGTGTGTTTTCTTATAGAGCTTCAAATATTAATAATTTGTTTTTAGATAAATTGATACAATGAACACCACTATCTCCAATAGTTGAGCATCAGAGACAATAATTTCTCTCCAAAAGAGCTACCTCTATCTCTCTAATGCCTTGCTAGAGAAGCCAAGGTGAAAAGTCCCTTCTTTGAGTAATGAGGCTCCTTTTATAACTAGAGGAATAACCTTTCATATCCTCATGACTCTTGAACTTCCCACATGATTATTTTACTTTTAATGTGACCTTTGGACTTCTATATGAATTTTTGACTTCTTTTTTGGTTTGTGTTATATTCTTTCCACGACTAGCTACCCTGGTTAATCAGGGGGTTAGAGGGGGGATGGAGCCCCCCCTTCATTATGCCGACTACACAGTGGAGGGGTCATAAGGGCTTTGAGCGGGCAGCTAGTGTTGCGGGATTTTATCCCCTAAGGCTCTTGGGTAGAACCCTAGCAGAGTGAAAGTTGTCTAAATCAAGAAACATGCACACACACAACTGTTATGCTAAAAAAAGCTATTTCTAAGGTGAGAAGGACGTACCTCAGGTCCTACGTTCGGGTAGTTCCTCAAGGGTCCAAACCCTTCTTCACGTCCCTTCCGCTCCTTTGCCCTGCAAAACCAGCAATTCCAAATAATGCAGCAGTATATGGACAAAGATTTATGTGAAAATCATCTTTATGTTATACGAGAAAGGAGTTAGTTAT
This sequence comes from Pinus taeda, assembly GCA_000404065.3. Classification (NCBI taxonomy): domain Eukaryota; kingdom Viridiplantae; phylum Streptophyta; class Pinopsida; order Pinales; family Pinaceae; genus Pinus; species Pinus taeda. Next base: position 662 of record APFE031614687.1, on the reverse strand, counting down.
AAACTTTTAGACATCCATTCACACATGAAATTCAAACATGAACATCATTAACATAAAGAAAGAAGCATATCGGGAACAAGACGTGTTTCTTTATTAGACAAATAGAATAGTACAAAAAAGAGCAATATCACCTGAACCACTTTTGCAGGCTCAAAGCTCAGCCTCCTTCTGGATCCGTCCTGCCTCAAGCCTCTAGTAGGTCTCCTTCCAATACTCACTCCACGATGTCATAACTAAGGGATGAACATCCAATCACAAGGAAACAAGGGTTTCCTGTACAAAATGGGGGAAGTGCAGAAGGCACAAGGGTCTTCAGACCTGATCAGGGGGAAATATCGGTATAATAACCTTTCTCTATACTCTCTCCTCCTTTAGGCCTTCCCTTAGGTGTCATTTTATACCAATTCCAAAGTAGTTTTTTAGTTAGGAATTGGTTGGGGACAGTTGAGGCCATGGGCACTAACAGGTGATCAGCAGGTAAAACCCGTGATCTCCGCCCGAAAATAAGGAGTTTTATATTTTTTTAAGTATATACGCGGGTTGGGTATGTATGAACCCGCGTATACACGCGTTTAACTCAGGGAAATGTCGCGTACAGGGAATAAAACACTGTTTTTTAGATTTTGGACCAGGTCTAGGAGGAGGGGTTGCCCTAGGCCATG
>APFE031614686.1:216998-236797 GCA_000404065.3 Pinus taeda | reverse complement strand
AAGAGTTGTAGGGGGTTTTTCCAAGGTCACGTTGACAAAAAATATCAGTGTTTTAATGTGTTTTAATGGCTGTTTATTACTGCTGATTTTTATTTCTGCAATTTCTAGCATTCTGTAAAGTTTCCAAAATTTGTGTTTTCTGCAATTTTATTTATTTATTTTTTTTCAGCTTGTTGAATGTATGGTTATGGGAAAGGGCATTTAACTACATGGGAGAAATAAGGAGAAACTGAAAACCGGGGTGGGAACACAGAAATTTTTAACACAAAAGGCATGTGCCAAATTTGCATCTTATCGACAATGAGTCAAACCATGGTTCGACAAAAGGTTCGTAGGTGTTTCGTGTGGGTGACCTTGTTTTAAATTGGGATAAAGCCCATGAGTACACTAAATCCCAATCGTTGTAGCTTGGTCCATTTTAGATCCATGAAAAGCTTGGCGTGCACACATAAAAATTGTAAACCTTAAACAGGGAGGTATCGTACCTTCCTGTTAACGAGCAAGATCTTAAGTTATACTTCCAGTGACAACTTTTTGAGCTATTTTTCCTTTTTGTACATATTGTTTCTACTTATGTCCCTTTTCCTTCATGTTGTTTTCGTTTTATTCCTTTATTGCATTGATTTCATTTCATTTTCCTTATGCACTTTTCTTTTCGTTTTATTGGCAGGTCCTTGAACATAAATAAGAAGCATTGTACGTAAATAAATTGTTTTTCCTAGGGACCAATGATTTTATGTCAAATGCTATAAATAAGACTGTGGTAACTATTCACCAATTGGCTAACATTAGATCTCCTTCAACTGGTCTAGTGTTGGACATCTTAATGAGTCAATATCATCCAAAATGGAAAATAAGAATTAGATTGTATGGGGAACTCAACTAAGTTAATAAACCTATATAGGATCTTTGTAACTTGATTGGTCTTGAATTAATAAATTGTGTACTCAAATGTGTGAGTTCAAATGTTAGAGAAGGGATGGGGAGAAACTACAATAACGGTCAAATCTATTTTAGAAAAACTTGAAGTCTTTGAAACACAATGAACAACCTCTTTGGTTGTAAAATAAGTCGGGATCCCTCATTCACCCTGGTGTAATGAATGCCCATAAAATGCAAAATTGCATGAAAAGAAAAAATAAAATGAAAAGGGTAAAGGCACGAGAAAGGTCTCCCACACAGGGAGGTGATGCAAACAACTTCGTCGAGGCTATGGGCGCTCAATGAGAACGAAGGGCACTCAATGAGAATGAAGCAATGCTTGTGATATCTTGAGTGACTCCATCGGGGCTATGGATGCTCGCTGGCAACGAAGCAATGCTTGTGATTTCTTGAGTGACTCCATCGGGGCTATGGATGCTTGCTGGCAACAAAGCAACACTAAATACTAGCATCTAATTTTGAATAGTTTAAACTCGCATGCATAATATCTCCATTCATTATCAAAGCTTTTGGTATCTGACTTATATTCTAATTGGTGTGGTACAAATCGAGACCAAGAAAAATAACTAAGAGATTTATCTACGACCGGATCCAAACAATTGAACTAGTGGGACCCATAGATTTAGATCGATACTTCGTGATGATCAAACTCCACCATGATAAGGGCTAAACCAGAGATGTTGAGGTGCTACTTGTGAATCGCCAATTATTGTAGCTGCTACAACAACCCCAAATTTCTGACATATTCTAAAGTTTGGGTTCCCCTACGTTGAGTCTTCAAGTGCTCACTTACAAAATCCCAATAGTGCACCTTACTTTGTGATAGTGCAACTATTCAAACCCGTCACATTGCCTTAACTGTTTTCGCAAGAATTGTCATATTAGTGCATTTAATGTGCACTAATGCTCTCACACATGCGAAATTCCTATATAAGGGCGAACCTCCATGCCATTCTTACCCTACTCTTGCGTTGCCCTAAGCTTTCGGCTTATAGACACAAAGTATCACAGTTATCGCGATTTATTGCTGGAGATCCTGCTGCCGCTGGGCGATCAATTATCGTGCTAGGGTTTCCGTAAGTCATCACACCTTTGTTTGTTTGTTTGCCTCTGTTGTCTTTTGGCATTTTGCAAGCCTTTTCACATTCTAGCTCTTCACATTCCTAAAAGTTTCATTGGGTAACCCTTGATTTTCCGACTACCCTTCACCCCTCTTTATATTTTTAAGTTTGCCTAGATGTTGCCCTTATTTTCTCCACCTCTCGACATTGTTCTATCTTCACTTTCCTTCAACTCTTAGCCATTCTTCCCTTTGCTTGCGCCTTTTAGCATAGACTAACGTTATTCTTTGCGCAGTAGTGCCTCCTTTGTTTAACCCTTGCACAACAACACCCATTCGTGGTGGATATTTTTCTAGTTAATATTCGACTTACTCGTGCGCAATGACTTGCACATACCTAACTCTTCTACTACCCACTTTGCTGTGGTTACTCTTTTCTCGACATTACATCGAATACTATCTTGGGTCCTTGCGATACAACACCATTCGCTCACTTATCCTTTCTTCGTGCCATAACCATGTTTTATTCGCAATGAAGCACTTGAGCCGAACTCTCTTGCTAGTATTTTACCCGTTGTTGCTACTTTTCTTCCGCCACAACATTGTGCGTTGATTCAACTCAATGTGATAGCGCAACTAGCAATTTTTTGTCTCTACCTACACTATTTTCTGTGCTATGTTATACCTTGTGGCGAGGACTTCAATTTATCACAATCCTTTTGCCCAACCTGCGCAACAATGCGCTAATCTAAGCCTCTAAGCTGTGCAATGCACCCTCTTGGGTTAGTTTGCGAAACACATTAATTTTTATTTTATTTTCCTAACATCGTTGTGCCATCATGCATATCTTCGAGATGTCAGGTTGCTTCAATATTTCTTCTTCAAAGGGAGACATGGCTTCACCCACAAAGAAAAGACTAGGCAAGGAGGTTGCAGAAAGTAGTATAGAAGGGGTGGCTGAAAGTCCTATCGTATTTGTTCCCATCTTTACACACACAACTTGCTATATATAGACAACTCAATGCCAATGACTTGGTTAGAGATTTGTCAAGTGTTTCCTCGCAGGGAGGTACCCAAAGATGAAGAAGATAGTGAAGTGTACATTAATGTCAAGAAGTCTTGATTTCACAAAGTAGCAACACATCTTACGAACATGCCATGTGCTGAAACTATCGAGCAGATAATCAAATGCACAGATGTGAAAGATATGACTGTTAGAAATTTCCATGGTGTTGAGGTAGCCGCATACACATATTCACACATTGCTAAATACTACAAGATGTCAACTCATTAGCTGGCCATTACTACCAAATGGTATGATAATTTTCCTATAGCTAGCAAGGATATCCTCAAGACTTGGTGGCAGGATCCAGGCAAGTTCTGATATCAATTTGATGGTATTTATATGACCAAATTATTAAGAAAATCATATTAAATGTTAGCAACGATGTGTTGCAGGTTGTATGGGAGACAAATTGCAAAATTGTTTGAAGAAGATTGGGTACCAATGATGTATGTATGTGCTCAAGAAGGGAAAATATTTAACTGGGCAAACATTCTGGCATCCTCTATCAAGGCCAATGTAAAGTGAGCCAAACAGGTGTCTACGGGAGAGCAACCCAAATTTTACATAGCATCATATCTGCTTGATGCCATATGTGCCAGATGTCAGTTTGAGGCATTAGGTTGGAGGTGGAACTTCGCTCTAGATGTACCACTTGTGCACCTTTACTGCAGAGTTCTATGGGATACCAACTATAGGGGATTGTACCATCAAATTGCTGAGAATTTTATCTCACCTGTATATCACATACTGTTTGATACAAAACTCCCGTGTATGTCAGATAGAGCTAGAGCATCATTGCAAGATATTGCCTATTGGTTCACTCACACAGATTCAACATATATAGGGGTATTCAAAGCTTATAAGCCTCCCCATCAGCTGCCTTTATTTGTTACAGATAAGATATTCTTGCAAGAGGTAGCTTACCAAACTACAATGAGACTTACTGGCACATTGATTAAAGCAAAGAAATCTCCATGGCCCACATGTCCTCTATGTATTGGAGCTTACTATGTTCAAAGTTTCAGAGAGGTAGAAGATGATGCCAAGGACTTAGATTGCTTTAATTTCGACAAACTTGGTTTTCATAGATATGATTCTGAGGGTATTGCTTCAAAGCATTGTAAACTATTAAAGTGCATATGGTCTTACACCAGTCATTGATGAAGAAGAAGTTAAAGTGAAGAAATTCTACAATGTTGCTAAGGATGTGGAAGCAAGCAAAGGGGTTGGTAATTCTCAACCTACAGGCGATCCTGAATCTCCAGACTAAGAATCTCAACAAAGCATGGACACCCGAGAGAAGAAAGTCGTTTTGAAAAGAGAAAGGGAGAGAGAAGCAACAAAGAAAGAAAGGTTGAAAAGGCAAAAAGCTGACCAAGAGGCTAAGAAACAACAGGAAGAGGGAAGACGAAGAAAACAGGAAGAAGAGGCAGCTTGAAAGAGAGAAGAGGAAAGGAAGCAAAGCGTAAAGTAGAGGAAGCAAGGTGGAAAGAAGAGGAAGCAAGAAAGAAACAACAAAGAAACTTGAGGAAAAGAGAATTGCAAAGGAGATGGCAGAAAAGCAGGTTGAAGAAGCCAGGTTAAAGGAGCAAGCTTAACTAGAAGCAGAAAGCATGCAACCTCTAATGGAGATTGACCCTCCTACATCTCTCACCGATAGACATTTTTTCACTTGAAGAGATGTGCTACCCAGAAGAAGAGGAAGATTGAGTGTTGGATCTTTCAAGTATCATATTCGACTGTGTCAAAAACAAATTACTCAAGAGACGCGTAAATACTTAGCCAGCGAATGAGCCAAGGTGATCTTAGTCACCACGGAACAAGAGATAATAATAGACACTACACATGACCCTATAGTAATAGCTTCTGTGGGAACCGCCTTCACTACTGCCACAGAGAAGAATGTCGATCATCTAATGAATGAGGTGAAAGAATTGGGAAGGACCTTAGCTAATTCTTAGCAAGAAAATGAAAAGTTACGCGCAGAAATCCAGTCTTTGTCCACCTTAAGCTCTCACAAGGAAGATTTCCACGTAGCTGCTTTGGAAGAAACAAAAGTGCTAGAGAATATCATGAAACAACTGTACGAGGAAATGATCATTGTTCAAGAGACGACTTCCTCATTAGCAGATATCTGAAATGATCTAAAAGGGAAAGGTGCATTTTTGAGACATTCCATAAATGCAATAAATCTCATGAATGAATGTGTTACAGAATACCTTGATGCACTGTCCGAATTAGCAAGAAAGAGTAGAATGGCCAAAGAATGGGACAAGACAAAAGTGAGGATGTTTATGCAATCATAAGAGAAGTTGGGGAGAGTTGTAGCCAGGACATTGAACAATTAGCGACAACTTCATAGTGCATTGGAATCCCTTGCTAAATCTCACAAAATAACATCCATTGGAGTCCCAGGAACAGGAAGACTAGAGCATTAAATCTGGCAAGAAGTTCAGGGGATAGTGGATTCAAGGAGACTGGTAGTGGCTCAGAAGGATCTGGAACCCACAAAAGAAGCCATTGCAAAACATGTGGTGGAACCAACCAAGCTACACACGATGCTCTCCACACTTTTCGATCGAGTACAAAAGGATACGAGAACCTTCGTTTCGGATGTTCTAGAATGTGAGAACAAATTCAACAGGTTAATCACCACAAAGTTAGATCCATCGCAATTGAGTACAAAGCATGGCATGCTTACTTAACTCAAAGAGATGCGAGTCGAAGTTTCTTCCCTAGCCATTATGAAATTAGTACCATTCAAGAGCCTTGTTTTCATTATTTTGATTTTCATGTAATTTGTAAATAAAATAATGTTAGAATGAGAAATGAAATATAATTAGAATATGGAGAAAATGAAAATTCTTGATGGAAGTTGAAAGGTCATGAGAGGTGAAAAGTCACCTCATTTTGTATTAATATACCCTCATGGCTAGTTAGAAAGGACTTTTAGTTTTGGACTCCTTAGAGCACTTTAGAAGAGGAAAGCTTATACTTCCCATTCAGAGATCAAGTAACATTTTAGCATTTCCACTATTGGATCTCATGGATACTTTATGTAATGGTGCATTGGATATTTCAGCATAATTTTGAGAAGCTCTTTTGGGCCAAGGGAAGCAATTCACTCACAGGTTTTTGAGCATTGTAAGACTATTCTTTTGGTGTTTTAATGGTATGTGATTGCTATTTCTGTGTTGAGAATTGATGATCTATTTTGTTAATTCGAAACTCACATTTATTTGAGATTGTTTGCTGATTTATGCTTTCACGATTGTTACTGATTGAGAACTAATTCACGATTGGTATCATATTTATTTCCTCATCCATGTATCTAATTACAGCTTGCTAGCAACCTTTCTTTAAGATTCATGTTCATCTACGTAGCTGCTGCTATATTCTTTGTATCTTTTGCTTAAAGTATTTCATAAAACTGTTCTAACTTGTTTTCTGTCGGTAGTTTGATCCAGATTCCCTTTCTTTCGCTCATTCCGTCCAAAACCAATTTTCAAACAAACATGATGGCAACCAGACCCACATACCGGATGGGGCTCCTATCCCAAATGGTATAAGGTCTAATTGGGACTTTGTACTGGGGAGATCCCTTTACTTGTTGTCAATGCAATTTTGCCCTGTCTACAGGTGCCTACAAATTTGCTGAGTTGGGGCTCAGCTAGGGGACTGAAATCTCCTGTATGTTGGTGCCTATGAATTTGCTGAGTTAGTGCTCAGCTATGGGATTCAAATCTCTAGTAGATTGTTGCCTACAAGAGTTGTAAGTTGGTGCTTACTTTGTACAAGGAAGTTTACAAAATATTTATAAAGAAAATTCTATAAGTGTTTCTTATATAAAGATCTATGTTTCATTATTTATGTGCATAAAATGTGCTAACAACTAAAAATTGTTAGTAGTAACAAAATATTGATTCACCCCCCTTCCCAGTGTTTCCAACATTACCATAGTTAGAAATTGTAGTGGACACATATCGAATCATTAAAGACATGGGAAATCCGATCTATAAGAGAGTGATAATAAATTTAATGAATCTTGAGGGTCATAAACATGTTGAGACTTGGAGGAGAGCGGAAGGCCAAAATTTACGCAAGTTGAAATGGAGAAAGGAGGCCGAGAATTCCAGCAAGCTGTGTGGAGGAAAGGAGAAGCTGACTGCAGTGAAAGGGAGTCGAAATTCTTCGAGAGGACAGCCATACAGTGTGATTGAATTTAATACAGGTGGAACCTGCGATTTGCCCAGTCCATGTCATCTTCCAACAACTGATTTCTTCCTTGGACTGAAAATCCTAGCGCTTGTTCTGGTTTCTAGAATTACTGCATTTTTTATGTTATTTCTTTGTGGGTCTAGGCTCTAAATTTTCTAGACTACATATAAATTGAAGGGAGGTTTATTGGGCTGAGTTTCTGTTGTCTTGTTGTGATTTCCTATTTATTTTTCTGCAGCAAATTTATTGTTCAAAAGTTGAGAACACCAGTGTGTTTATTTTCACAGTTTCAGATTTTAATTTGAGTTAAAATTATTTTCTGGGTTTAAATAATTGTGAGAAAAAAATAGATCGGATTTGGTGTTAAAAGTTCAACATGGCTGAAACGTCGATATGGAGTTTGCTGTTTTGAAATTGTTGCCAAATCTCACTCAAGCACACAAGAAGGGTATGGGGCCCTTCTATGGCCAAAATATAATAAATTTACCACTAAGATTTATCTTTATACACTTCACAAACTAATTTCTCTAATCAATCTATGCTTTAGTTTTGTTGAACAAGGACCTTGTTCTATTTTTGTTAATGAGGATGAGGATTATTAGGATATGTACTTGTACTTGTCCTGAGCTCATGTTTTATTTCATTTTCAATACATATAGCCATGTATAAATTCTGATAGCCATGTGTACATATAGCCATGTATAATAAATTTACCACTAAGATTTATCTTTATACACTTCACAAACTAATTTCTCTAATCAATCCATGCTTTAGTTTTGTTGAACAAGGACCTTGTTCTATTTTTGTTAACGAGGATGAGGATTATTAGGATATGTACTTGTACTTGTCCCGAGCTCATGTTTTATTTCATTTTCAATACATATAGCCATGTATAAATTCTGATTCTGGATGTATAGCCTCATCATGTAATAATCTATGAGAGTTAGTATAGGCCGATTTTTCTTTCTAAAATATCATTTATTTGTGATTCCTTTTTTTTCTTGCAAGATAATGTGTTATTAACTTATTGGTAATATGTGTGTGTGTGATGTTTTGCCCAAAGTTTTTATTCGGGGTGGGGGATGGGGAGTCAAGTTTCCAGCCATCCCTATTTCTGAAACTTCTAGATGTTTCCATGTTTTGTGCAACTTAGAATTGAACTGACTAAAAGCCTTTGGGTGTCCAGGGATCCTTTAGAATGCAAAGCTCAAAATTTTAATGCTTTACTTTGTTGAGCCCTTTATGGCTAAATATATTGTAAATTCTTGTTTTTGTTCAATATAAATCATGCTAAAATAAACTTCTATATTAAAAATTGAAATCTTTTGCTCATCAAAACATATTGTTGATTTTCAATCTTTATTTCACAAAATATACCACAAAAACTTATTTGTTAAAGACAACTTCTAAGTTTACTGTGACTAGGTTGTGTTTAGATGGGAAACTAAAAGGTTAGGTTGATGCTCAGATGAACACTGCAACTTGGATTGCAATGAAAAAGAAGCTGCAAGATAGAAGGTTGTAAACTGATTGGAATTGCGAGAATGCCACGTGGGTCTGAAAGGACACCACAAGACTTGTTAACTTTTAAGGATTAAGTATCCCATGGGCAGCACAAGGAAGCTAAGTGTTTTCGTTTAAATGGAGATGAGTTTAAGGTTAATTGTGTTGATGTTTGTAGCATTGGATAGGAACTTCCATACATGTCTAGTGTTAGACATGTGGAAGTGGTCCAAAAAGGTCCTTTTTATTTTGTAGTTCATTTTAATTAAAGGTAATTATTAAAGTGAAGAGTCTTTTATTATGAATTGATCAATGTCTAATAAAATGTGAAGTATTTACATAGTAATTTAGATATAATCTCCATTGTTGATTGGGATTAATTTCAACTCTCAATCTTGTTGAGAGATTGGTGTTATTGAGACTTGGTGATAAAAGAAAGACAAAGTGAAAGGAAAAGACACAAAGAAGTTATTGTGACAGTTACCCAACTGCATAAAGAGATAGTGAGTTTGTTCAATGTGCAAGGCAAGGAGAGAAGGATAGTAGCAACAAGAGGATTGACCACAACCAATTAGTGGAGGCCGTAAACACCAACAGGAAGAGGTCGTACGATTGGACACAACATCAACAACAGGGGGTTTCAGCAAGCCAACAATTCGACTAGTAGATTAGCTCTATGATATTTTGGAGGAAGTTGTACAGTTGAGGCCGTATAGTAGCCAAGTTTTGCTATGGGTTAATATTTCTTAGCGGGTGAATTTTTCTAGTATGTGAAGCCCTTGTAAGTTTGGAATACTGTTAATGAAAAACTGATTTTGAAGGGTAGAAAATTTTGTGTATTTGGAAATTTATTACATTGCTTCTATTATTTATTCTCCAGTTAAATTTCCAGCCAATGTAATTATTCTATGATCTGGAATTTTTGTTTTAAATTCTAGTAAGTAATTTTGCTTAAGAATCATAAGGAAGTAATCTACCTAGGTTTAGAAAAGAGATTTTAACATGGTAACAGACCTTGATCTCTGAGAGAAGTTGATTTCCAAGTAGTTACAGTAGCAAATCTGAAGGCTGCAACAACATATTTGAAGGTTATTGCAATAGATTTGAAGGTTACGACAATGGATCTGAAGGTTATAACATATCTGAAGGCTACAATTGCAAATCTAGGTTTACAGTAGGAAGATCTGAGTTTCCATCAGATAGATTTAGTGCAAATTTGTGCATACAACAAGGAAATCTTGCAGATCTCTGTGACCAATAGATGATCTAGTGTAGATTTGGATATAGAACAAGTAGATCTTGCACAATTGAGTGACCAAACAATTAGACCTAGTGCAGATTTGGGTTTAAAACAGGCAAATCTTGCAAATCTGAGTGACTAGAAGACATATCTAGTGCAGGTGTAGGTGTACAATAGGTAGATCTAGTAGATCTGGGGACCTATATTTATTCCTTTATTGGGTGCTTGACAGACTAGGCACATTTGCAGGGCATTTTTGTTTAGGTCTGGAAGATGGTGGCATCTGGTCATATATTGAAGACAAATTGTATGGAGCTTCAAACTTCCTGCCCTGGGAAGCAAGTGTTACTTTGCTTTCGAAGGAAACTAATCTCTGGGAGATTTTTTGCAAAGTAGTTCCTTCGTTAATAGATCCATAGCAATTGGCAGCTCATGAGAAGGAGATCAGAACTATGCGAGTAATCTTGGATGCAATGAAATATTGTTGATGAGGGTTGCTCAGATAGGTACTTTTGTACAATTCTAAGTGTCTAGAGTCTAGACATGCAAAAATTGCCTAATTGACCCTTAAGTTTTAACCTTAACAACTACTTCAATTATTAAAGTAATTTTCTTTTATAAGATAAAATGAGCTAATCTAATGAAATGCAAAGATTATTTGCATTGCTGAATGAGATGAATCTCAATCATTGATCTCATGTGATATTGGGATCTAATCTCAACCATCAATCACTTTGGAAATTGGGGTTATGGATTAGTCAATAACTCAAACTTATAAAAGGCTAGGCTAATGGAGAAGTAACAAGAGAGCGAACATGAGAAATTGTATGCTTGAAACACAAAGGATAGTGACTTGAGGAGATCTTAGCAAGGGTGGAAGACTTTCATCCAAAGATCAAGTCCAAGGGAGGAGAGTGCAAGCTAGTAATAGTAAAGGGGAGGGAGCCCAATCTACATTATGATGCTCTTCCAAAATTGAAGAAATTAGTCTTCGAGATCCCCGATGTTCAAGCTCAACATGATATAGTATGCCTTGGGTGTGCAAGTGGAAAGAAGACAAGGGGACCATTCCCCTCTAGTGAAAACAAGACGAAAGAAATTCTTCTTCTCATTCATTCTGATATATGTGGTCCAATGCTTGTGCATTCACTTGGGGGTCATCTTTATTACATCACCTTCGTCGACGATTTCTTAAGGAAGACATGGATATACGATTTGAAGCACAAGGATGAGGCATTCAAAATATTCAAGGAGTTCAAGGCTTTGGTTGAAAATTATACAGGGAAGAAAATAAAGATCTTCAGGTTTGACAACGATAGGGCATACATCTCAAATGAATTTATAGACTTTTGCAAGAAGGAAGGAATTAAGAAGGAGACTATTGTGCCCTACAGTCCCGAGCAAAATGGAGTGGCTGAGAGAAAGAACAGGTCCATTGTAGAAGCTTCTCGAGCCATGCTCCATGATCAAAAGCTGGCAAAGTTTGTTTGGGTTGAAGCAACAAACACAACGATATATTTTCAAAACAGGTTGCCTCATCAAGCTTTGGACAACAAGACTCCTGAGGAAGTATTCTTGGGTGTCAAGCTCGATATTGCTCATCTCCAGATTTTTGGCTACCTTGTATACTTCCATGTGCTAAAGGACAAAAGAAACAAGCTAGAAGCTACAGGAAGGAAAGGTTCGTTTGTTGGATATAGTGAAGATTCTAGAGCATTTAGAATATATATTTCAGGTCAAAGGAAGGTTGAAGTTAGTAGGGATGTAACATTCGATGAAGATGCCGCACTTAGAAAAGCAAGGGACCTCCCTCCACCTCCTCCTAAAGACAAGAGTGATGATCTGGATATTCTAGAAGGTCCTTTTGTGCCTGAATCCGAGAAGGACATCGTTGATGATCTCATAGAGCCCTATGGACCCCTTGGATCCTCCTACTAGGAAAAAACCACTTTGGCTCAAAGACTCACTACAAGATGTTGAGAAACATGTTGTTGCTCATGGAACTTTCAGGGAAAGCAAGAAGCCATATGCAGGTACCAAACATATGTTGTAACTATGAGCAATATGATCCAAGCTGAACCTAGTGCCTTTGAAGAAGCCGTGAAGGAACAAGTCTGGAAGGATGCAATGGTTGAAGAATACGAGTCTATTATGAAAATTGACGTATGGGATATTGTGCCGAGACTAAAGGGAAGATCTGTGGTAACCTCCAAATGGCTCTATAAGATCAAGCATGGGGCTGATGGAAGCATTGAAAAATACAAGGCAAGGTTCGTAGCTCGTGGATTCTCTCAAGAATAGGGAGAAGATTACGATGATATGTTTGCTCCAGTGGCCCAATATACAACCATTTGTTGGATAGTAGCCCTTGCTGCAAGTCAGGGATGTGAATACTGCTTTCTTACATGGTTTGATTCAAGAAGAAGTGTATGTTGAACAACCTCTAGGAAGTTAATGACAGAAAGACCCATGTATGCTGATTAAAGAAATATCTCTATGGATTGAAGCAAGCCCCTCGTGCTTGGTACGCTCTTATCGACAGTTACTTGATAAAGCCGGGATTCACAAGGAGCAACGTTGATGCAAATTGTACTTCAAAACAATCCAAGGGAATGCCTCTCATTTTTGGTATTATATGTCGATATTCATGACAGGTGTAGAACCTCTCGTTCTAGAATGTAAGAGGAAGTTGGCTTCCAAATTCAAGATGAAATACCTTGGTTTGATGCGCTATTTCGTGGGACTAGAAGTATGGCAAAAATTGAGCAAAATTTTCCTTTCACAAGGAAAATATGTTGTGAAACTTTTAGAGAGATTTGGCATGGTTGAGTGCAAGTCCTTGCCTACACCTATGGAGATGAATTTCAAGAAGATGTGTGGAGAAGATGTTGGACTAGACCTAGCAAACCCTTATGATTATGGACAATTGGTTGGTGCTTTGATGTTTCTCGTGAATACTTGTCCTGACAAATGTTTTGCAGTTAACACTTTGAGCCAGTTTGTGACCTAGCGTTACCATGTACATTGGGTCGCTGGCAAGCATGTATTGAGATACCTACATGGGACTATTAACCTTGGACTAAGATATTCACTAGAGACGTTAGACTATATGGATATACAAATGCAAATTGGGCTTGAAATGTTGTTGACAAGAATAGTACTTCCAGATCTTGTTTTAGTCAAGGATGTGCCACAATATCATGGATGAGCAAGAAACAAAAATACGTAGCCCGTAGCACTGTTGAGGCTGAGTATATTGGAGCTAGCCTTGTGATTTGTGAAGCAGTTTGGTTGAGGAAGCTCTTTGGAGAGCTTGTTGAGCAAGTTTTGGACATGACAATTATCTATTGTGACAACAAGAGTGGGATTCGATTGTCAGAAAATCTTGTTTTCCACGACAAGTCCAAGCATACAAAGATCAAATATCATTTCATTCGAGACATGGTCCAAAGAGGAGCCTTGAGACTCTTCACATTTCGACAGATGAGTAGATAGCCGATATCCTCACCAAGGCTTTGCTGAAAGGGAAGTTCTTGGTATTTAGAGAGCAACTTGGACTGGTTGAGATGACCCTTCCGAATAAGGGTCCAGGTTGATCAAGAATAGTGAGTAGTGCTTTTCCTCCTTGGTTGAGCTCCCAGTGTGTGGGAATGGAGCTATAGGGCTCTTGGGGATGAGAGACCTCTAGCCTATAAGATGTTGAGACCTGGGATCTCCCCTAGTCAGAGTATGCCCCTATTAGCGTTCTGCCCACTTTGTGTGATAACCTTTCCCATCTGGCCAATGGGTTTAGGGACTTGGGATAGAGTGTGATCCCTACCCCTTGTAGTAGGTGGATCTCGCCCAAGTTGGTTGATGCATGTGTTCTACCATATAACTCTTCAGGATTAAGATGGATGATCAGGGATAATAGGGTAGAGAGATCATTACGTTGATCTCACCTATTGTCAGGGACTTTGGGATAAAGTGTGATCCCTACGCTTGGGGTAGGTTGGTCTCGCCCATTGTCTTTGGTTCCGGGTGGTAGCCTTCGCTCCCAACGATGATGATGATGATTCCAGGTGGCAGCTGAGTCTCCTCGATGGTGATAGGGATAGGGTGGTAGCTAGAGCTCCCCTGCAACATTTCTTTTTCTTTAGATTTGAGAATGCTCAACATGAGATGAGCAGAGATGAGCAAAGATGGTACATGATGGCAAGATGACACAATGATCGATGGACATATATTGACAGGTAGAATTATCCCTAATTGAGAGGGAGTGTTATGCAACTAGGGTCAAATTGCACTTTGGACAACTCATTTGATGGAGATATTTATTGCATTAAATTCCTCTTTTCGAGAGGACCAAAATCCACCTAAAGATCACTCAAATCAGATAAGGATAAGCATGTTTTTGAATTAAAGCCCACACGTGCAAATTGTCAAGGTTAGCTTCAACATCATGTAGGCTCATGAAGCCCAAACGACATGTCTTTCAACCTCATTGATTCATATAAATACGAGACTTGAAACCTCATTTGGCACTTCATCACCTCATATCACATCTTCTCTCTCCTATTCTTGTTGGTTTGTACAACTCAGATTGGCAGGACTTCTTTCACATGCAAAAGACAGGTGGCTGTTTCTAATTGGGCCGAGTTACAGGTCTGTTGCAGGGCGTTGACCATTGTTGACCAAGGTGAAGTTGACCTCATTTGACTGCGGTTTTGGGTGGAAATGTTCGATTTCTACAAGCTGCATTGAAGGACTGTTATGAATATAATTGATATAAAAGTAATAAATGTAAATATAAATATAATAATAAAAAATAATAATTAATTAACTAATAGTTAGTTAGTCAGTGATGAAGAGGCATGTCTTAGAGACATGGCCATTCATGAAAGGGCACCTGCCTTGGTATATAAGGGGGCCCTCATTGTAATCATTTGACACATCTTTTATACATTCAACAATTCTTATATACAATTACTACTTGTTCTATAATGGGTACTTACATATTTCAGTTCTTTTGAATTATTCTGCTGTGTAGAAGAACTTTGTTCGTTACATTGGTATCAGAGCCATGTTCTCCGATACCGACCTTTGGCCATTAAAGTCTCTGTCAACCTTGTTGTCGTGCAGTTGAAGCGTTTCACTACACCAGTCTTGGAGATTCTCCATTCGAAAAGAAATAATAAAATGAAAAAAGGAAAAAATATATTAGAAAAGAAGAAACAAAAATTATAGAAAAAATAAATATATACAGAAAAAGAATCCAAAAAAATTATAGAATTTTTTTATACAAAAAAACAATATATATATAAAATAACACCAAAGAAAACATTAAAAAAAAGGGTCAGCGTGCCTGCAACATTTCCTATCTTCTGTTGCCAAACCCAACGCATTCTAAGTTGCATAGTGCCAATCGGTTGTCACACCAGAGCCGACTGTGCAGTTTGTCATAAGAATTGTTGGGGAATCAAAACCACTAGGCACTCTAACATTCACCAATGCCCGTCACCTTAGTCACCTTGTTATTGCCTCATAAGCCACAATCGTGTGCCCTATTGCCTCCTGTCCCTTAGACTTTGACAAAAAGTCCCAAAAGTCAAGACTCGTGATTATTCGGCTTTTGGGGGTTCCTCTGTAAAGAATCTCCCTTGTGTATAACTTTTAAAATTATCGGTATGACTGTCTTTGTTTTTATTTCCTTTCATGGGTTCCTATTTCAAGGAATCGCCACTGTGTATCAACTTTCATCATTTTCAAGAGTTCTTTATTTCCTTTCGTGGGTTCCTTTTTCAAGGAATCTCTATTGTGTATCAACTTTAGTTATTTCATAGTGATTTCCACTTGACTTTTAAGATTATCCGTATGATTGTCTTTGTCTTTATTTCCTTTCGTGGGTTCCTTTTTCAAGGAATCTCCACTCTGTATCAACTTTAGTCATTTCATAGTGATTTCCACTTGATATTATTATACTATGAAGATTTAGGAGGATAAGGTTTGAAACTTTAAAGAGAGGATGATTTGAAAAAGAAATGAGGTCGAGACTCTGGAGGGTTCTTATATATAGGACCAGAGAGTTATTGTAGGAGGATCTTGAAAAAAAGAAAAGAGTACTGCTATAATACTAGTTGTATTCCGCATTTGTTGTGTGTTCTATTTGTGTTTCGCAAATTGGTATCAATTTCGCGTGTGTTTCGCAAATTGGTATCAGTTTCGCATATGGGGCGCTCCCCCGCAACCTTGCTAAGACCAATACGCTTCCAAGTCCAAGTTTGACTTCCTTGATGATATGCTTCCTTTGACCAAGTCAAACCCATTCAAATCTCTTCCAACTTCACAACTTCCACTGCCAGCTACAGATTTTCAGCCTCTACTGCAGGTTTGAAATTTTTAGTCCCTGCAACAGTGGTTGCTTCCACACGTGTGAGTAGTTTTAGGGCTTCCAAGGCTTCCTTTGACCTTTGCTTGAGTTTCTCCTTCTAGGGCTTGTAGATGATCTAATAGACCTTCCTTCGACTTGCAATTTCTTCAACTTCGATCTTGCAGCAACGAAACCCTAACCTTCCTTCTTTGCACGAGAGAGCGAGAGAGAGAGAGAGAGAGAGAACCGAAACTTTCGTCCTTTGTCCTTCTTCCTTGTTCGCTAGCTTTCTTCTGCTCCTCCTTCGCATAGACAATGAGAAAATGTGTAAATGTCCATAGGAGGTTGAGTTTCCTCTTATATATAGGCTTCCAAGGAAGATAACATGCCCTAATGAGGCCGACTTCTTAGCTGCCAGGCCGACTCAGTCTTGGAGGGTATTTTGACACTTCTAAATGCAAAAATAATTCTTTTTACAAGCTACAATGTGCTCGATGGGGTCTTCTTCATATAACAATGACTCTTTTGACTTTTAACCCTAGGATAAACCCTAGAAGCACTGAATGGGTGCTTGACCTCTAGATAAAAAACCTTGAGCATGAAACCCATGCTACAAAAATAACAATGATAAATGTTATTTCTTTTTACAATATACAAGAATCAAACGTACATTTCATATTTATGAACACTGAACCTAGTTACACATTTCAACACTCTCTCTTCACTAGGGAGGTATTCATAATGGTACATGGAAATTCGTAAATTGAAGAGATCTCATTAGAAGAGTCGGATTGGTAAGCCATCTCATAAGCTATCATTTTAGCTTATCTCTTTGCAGCATATCAACCAAAATTGTCACATAGCAAGGCCTTGACTAACAACTCTACCTCTCCACAAGATCAATGCCCAATGCTGGCGAGACCAATGACTACTAGACATCATCATCATTGTCTCTCAAGGCACATACCCCACCTGGGTGTTCACAAGGTATGTCCTTTTAGGACAATTCCTATTTCGGAAAAACACATCCTCATGGAATTTCCTCTTCGACTATTCTTATCTTGGATGCCCTACCTCATCCTCAAAGAGTATCAGAAGCCAGATGCTTACCCAATCCTCCATTCTTATTTCACGAAGTGAAGACAAGAATGATGTGTCTATCTTTCTCTCTCAGCTAGGGAGGATATATCAAGCAGTCCAAGCTTCTCTCAAATACACAAGCTTTTTATTAGGAAGAGATTTTGTTAAGATGTCAGTTACCTGTTCATCAATGGAGATATACTGTAGCTGCAACACTCCATCTTGCATTAGATCTCGTATGTAGTCATACTTGTTATTTATGTGCTTTTTCTTTCCATGGAACAATGGGTCTTCAGGCAACCTTATACAATTGGTGTTGTCACAATTTTTCATCGTAGGGTCCATCGGTCCTTCAAATATGTCGGACAACAACTTCCTCATCCAGACAACTTTGCTTACCTCACAGGTTGCAATGTATTCAACCTCAACACTACTCAAAGCAATCGATTCTTGCTTTCTACTCATCCAAGATATCGTGGAGGATCCCAAACTAAAACATCCTCCAATAGTGCTTCGCCCATCCATCTCACTGCCTCCCCAATTGGATTCTGTATATCCAATCATGTGGACATCATTCCTTTTATCATACTTTAGGTAGTAGTGGACTGTTTCTTGCAGATATCTTAGTATATGCTTGGCTGCTATCCAATGATCATGCTTGGGCCCTACCTGGAACTGACTGAGAATATTCACTGCAAAACAAATGTTTGGTCGAGTATTTACCAAATACATCAGTGAGCCAACCAATTGTCTATACCTTCTCGGATTGTTATATACCTAGGGGGGATAATATGGGGTACCAAGGGAGGTACCCAAGGTAATAATGTAATAATGGGATGGGCCATAGTAATAAATAAGGTGGTTAACCCATATCATGTAAGGGACCACAAGTAGTTAGTAATAATGTAATGGGCCCATGGTATTAGTCGATGGTATGAGGGAACCATGGTAATGATCCATGGTATTGTATGTATGAGGCCTATATAGAGGCTAGAGACTCCACATGGAGAGATGTCAAGGAATAGTCAATGAATATTGTATGAACAAGCATATGGCTTGTGGAGTGTTCTCCTTCCTTAAGGAGTGAATATATGGTGTTGCCTTACCTTAAGGGTTTGATAATAAAGAAGCATTTCTATCTATTCAGATCTTGTTATTCTTGGGTTTATTTATATTTTCATATAATTCCGGGTTAGATCTACAACAAGTGGCATCGGAGCACTTTCTTGGGCACAAAAGTGGAGAATTTTTTTTTTACTTTTTGTAGGATTTCGAGGGTGTCGAGTTTGCAGATCAGATCTGTACATTATGGTGCAAGATCTACAAAATCTGATTGTAGATCTGGATTCTATGTGAAAAAATACCCGATTTCAAAAAAAAATCGGATGAATCGGAGTCCAGATGAAGGAGATATCGTTGATTTAAAAATCAGTGGGGTTGCATATAATTTTTCAGGGCAACGAGTTTGCGGCGCAGATCTGGACGTCCTGGTGCAAGATCTGCAAGATCTAATTGTAGATCTGGAATCTTTGTGAAAAAACACCTAATTTCAAAAAAAAAATCAGTCGAATCGGAGTTCGGATGAGGGAGATATCGCTGATTTAAAATCAGCTCTTTTTTCAGAAATTTTGGGTGACGGCAGGAGAGTAGCAGCGTAGATCTGAAATTCTAGTGCCTGGATCATGATTTCTATCACATGGGTAGATGCAGAATGATTGTTCCATTTCTGAAAACAGGTCATAATAAGGATTCTGAGCAATATTGACGAAACTGTGACAATTTCAAATTTTCGCCAAGTCAGCGAATTTTTTTCTTCTCAAAACCCTTTTCATGACGACTCTATATTTTACAGGAAAAGATGATGGTTCTACTATTGAAGAATTCATACAAAATCTAAAGAACATAATTGGGGAGGGATGGAATTGTATGGTACCACTTTTGTTGAAAGAAGAGACAGCCATATGGTGGAAATCATTGGGTATCACTAACTTGGCCAAAGTCTCGGATGAAGAAATGGAAAAACTCCTTATGGACAAATGGTCTCGGGCTAGAAAACAAGATAAGGGAAACATGTGGGGTTATTTCCTACTGGTATATCCTTATTACAGGTTCATGGATTGATTCAAAAAGTGAAGATCATTGTTTCTATAAATCCTAGTTGCAAGCATAATTTCATCAATGTTAATTTGACAAAAAAATTGCAAGTTCCCGCAAAACACATTGAAAACACACAGGTGGATGATGAGGATGTCCAAGTGTATAAGGATTTGAAGATTTCTATGGATAAGTATGTGTTGCATGGTGATTTTTATATTTCAGAGACAGATAATTTGGATGTTGT
>APFE031614686.1:200252-216978 GCA_000404065.3 Pinus taeda | reverse complement strand
CCCATGGTATTAGTCGATGGTATGAGGGAACCATGGTAATGATCCATGGTATTGTATGTATGAGGCCTATATAGAGGTTAGAGACTCCACATGGAGAGAGATGTCAAGGAATAGTCAATGAATATTGTATGAACAAGCATATGGCTTGTGGAGTGTTCTCCTTCCTTAAGGAGTGAATATATGGTGTTGCCCTACCTTAAGGGTTTGATAATAAAGAAGCATTTCTACCTATTCAGATCTTGTTATTCTTGGGTTTATTTATATTTTCATATATTTCTGGGTTAGATCTACAACATGGATCCACATGGCTTGATTCATAATTTCTTAGCCTCTTTAGGTTTGTGGTCATAGGGGTTGTCATAGGTTTGCAATCCATCATGCAAATCTTTTCAGCATCTCTATCACATACTTTCCTTTATTAGGATAATGCTATTTTAGTGTTTAATGCTCATCTATGATCTTATTAGCAGTTTTTTATTAGAAACTTGCTGTTTCTATTTTCTTAGTAGAAACTTGCTGTTTTTGTAAATATGGTTGTATTATTTATTGAGCCTCATTGCTCATTGTAAATCAATTCAATTCATTCATTGATTATGATATCATAGCTCGGGTGTTTTTTTCGAAATAATTTTTAATTGTTTGAAAAATTTCGTGCTTCATTTCGAAATTGCTGTATAGGAGTTTGAATTTGCTGCATCATTGCAGATGCCATTGTTTCATCTGAGTATTTGCTTTCTTGCTATTTGAGTTGCCCTTCGGTTGTCTCGTGAGGGTTTCTGACGTCGCTTGAGAGATTCGATACACTGCCCTCGTGCTTCATGTTGGGCAGACTCAAACTACTCCCATTGGACCAGACGCTTAAGTGATGCTGTTCAAACTCAGATTTTTTTGTTTTTGTTGCACCGTGTGGCGTACACAAGACAAAGGAGTTGGTGTGCCCGCGGTGGCACTGGGCGTCGGAGGAACGTGATCGAGTGGCTCGAGGTGGGAGTGCGAGTGCGGCGATGGGCTCGGCGGAGCGGAGAGGAATGGATAGTGGTGATGGTGATGGTGATGAGATGACTAGCCTTTAACGGCATTGTAGAACGCCGAGAAACCTGCGGTTTAGAAAGAAAGGTCGTATGGTCGAGTGCTATGGAGATAATATACGTTAAGTTCATTTTTATTTTTCGATTTGGGGACACGAATTCATTGTTGCGCTAAAAAGCCATGAGAGCTAAATTTTCATGAACCCATAGCCCATAGGTTCATGAGATTTGGGCCACCAGATTTCGAAATTCGTTGGCCCTAGACCAGGTGCTACGTCAGAGAGGAACAGTCTTATGTTTTATAATTTGCTGCAGATGATTTTGGTTTTGTGGTAGAGGCACCTATGAAAAGATTTGTGTGGATGGCAATTTCTAAAATGTAATCGCTTTTAAAGGTTAATCGACGTTGCCGCCGGGTCATCCGCCACTACTAGAGCTCCACTTGTGCCATTGCAATGATTACTGTTGTCATTCGTGGCAACTGCGGATAGACACACTACATCTACAAGTTTCAACGGAAGTCTGGGCAGAAAAGACAAAGTCGTATAGCAGAGAAGAAGCCCGAGTTTAGAATCGGCTTTGCTGAATTTATTTTGTTGTACTTGGGCCTGGTACGACGCAATTGAAATCTGAAGTTTGATGGAACTCGTAACATCCTTTTGCTGACACCGTGGCTTGTTCCGGGCATCAATTTCAAGAGCAACTGCTGTAAACTGGGTTTCTCATTTGTGATTGCTGGGCAAGTTTTGAATGTGTCAAATAATGAGGTGCTGCTTGGAAACCTGGTTTTCTGTCATTTCTTTCGAATTCAAACGAAATCGAAATTCTAATTCTAGTGGCTCCAGCTCGAGAATCCGTCCAGTATTGTAGCGATTTTTTAGTGGCTCAGTTTTTTTCGACCAAGGTATTTTACTTTTTTCTTTTGTCGAATTTTTTTTCCAATTACAGATCTGATGTGGGTTTTGTGATATCTCAACTGGGTAGTCGTCTGAATTTTCTAGGTGCATCGTTTTCCGTGCCTCGATTTTCGAGTTAGCAGATTTGAATTTTGTTTCCAGCACTTGTCATATTTTGTCTAGATCAGCCGACATCTGCATTGAAATCAGTGCCGGACTCCTTTGTTGTTTTCTGTGCCTTAGGAAACGTGCAGATGGCCTCGCTAACCAATTTGATGTTGGAAGGCAGTCAACGCTTTAATGGCACCAATTATAACATCTGGATACAGAGAATGTTGACCATTTTTGAATATAAGCATCTTGACTAGCTTGTTTTGGGCAAAGAGCTCAGTCCTGGTACAACTGGTGTCGATCAAGATAAGTTTGATGATCGAAATCGAGAGGCTGTTATGCTTCTCAAACTCTCTGTGACTGATGATCAGTTACCATTGATTCCATCCGACAAGACAACTATCGAAATTTGGCAACATTTGAAGGAACTACACGAGACATATGACAAGAGCAGAGCTTTCTTTCTAAAGAATCAGTTGTTCTCCATCATGATGGACGAATGTATGTTTTTATAGTAACATCTTAACAAAATTAAAGACATTCGAGATCAGCTCAAAGCCATTGGTCGGACCATGGAGGAAGAAGATATGGTAGACATCACTTTGAAAAGTCTACCAAAACCTTATGAGCACTTCATAGAAACACTCAACATTACCTCCATTAATGTTGATCTGAAGTTTCCGGAGTTATGCACCAAACTCCTACAGCAGGATCATTGGAAACAACAGTTTGGTAGTGGTGCTTCATCAGCCTCCTCAGAAAATTCTTTTGTTGCCAAATATCAGTGCTCTTAGTCCTTTCAGCATAAAGGTTCTTCTCAGTGTTATGATCCTGCTAAGAAGAAAAATGTGCAATGTAATTACTGTCACAAGTTCGGCCACATGAAGAAAGATTGCCGACAAAGGATTGCTTTTGAACAAAAGAAGCAGGGAGGGTCTCATCAGAAAGCGAATGTTGCAGAACATTCTGAGCAGACGAAATTTTCCTTTTACGCCTTTATGGCTAAGAGGTCCTCAGGTCATGCCCCGTCTTCTGCCTGGTACATTGACTCTGGTGCATCATGTCATTTCTCTCCTAGGCGTGACTGGTTTATTGACTTCTCACCTTTCAGTGATTTCGTGGTATTTGGCGGAGGTGAGGAGTACACAGTGGTTGGCAGAGGTACAGTTCAGATCTAGTCTGATGGGCACACACTTATCTTCCTAATGTGTACTATGTTCTTGGTATGGAAATTAATTTGTTGTCTGTCAGCTAGATTATGAGGAACTCTCCTCAGCTCGATGTGGTGTTCAGTGCGCACAAGTGCTCCATTATTGACAAGGAAACTCGTCTTATGGTTGCTATTTACCTAGAGGATCATGGTCTATACAGGCTTCTTGACACGGGTGATTCTTCAGAAGTGGCTCTAGCAGCTCGTGTTTCTCCCATCAGCACTCTGTGGCATCAGAGATATGGCCATCTAAACATTTAGTATCTCTCTCAGCTATCTCGGGAGGGACTTGTGTCAGGGTTACCTGATATTCAGACTCAACAGTTGGGAGTGTGCGGTGCCTGTCAAGCTGGCAAGCAACATCGGTCTTCATTCAAGGATGGAGAATCTTGGCGTGCATCTAAGGTACTTCAGTTAATTCATGCTGATATTTGTGGTCCTATGAATACATCTTCAGGTACTGGTTGCAAATATTTTTTGCTTATTGTAGATGATTTCAATAGAAAGATGTGGGTGTACTTTCTAAAACATAAATCTGATGTATTTAGTATCTTTCAGAAGTTTAAGTCCTCCGTTGAAAAAGAGTCTGGCTGTAATATCATAACTCTTAGGACAAATAACGGGGGGGGGGGGGGGAATTTTGTTCTTCTGCTTTTTCCAACTTCTGTGATACCCATGGCATCAAACGCCAGTTAACTACACCCTACACTCCTCAGCAGAAAAGTGTTGTCGAACGTCGCAACTGTACGGTTGTTGAAATGGCTCATTCCATGTTACAACACAGGAGTGTTTCGAACAAATTTTGGGCTGAAGCAGTGTTTACTGTTGTCTATCTTCTTAATCGATCACCTACTCAAGCTGTTAAGGGGAAGACTCTAGAAGAGGTTTGGTTTGGCTATAAGCCCAAAATCAGTCACCTCAAAGTGTTTGGGTCGGTTGCATATGTTTGGATTCCAGCTGCTAAGCGCACTAAGTTGGATTCCAAAAGCAAGAAACTCATTATGATAGGGTACAGTGATCACCACAAGGCCTATAGGCTGATAGATTTAGACACTGATCGTCTTATCTTCAGTCGGGACGTAGTATTTGATGAAACAGAGGGTTCTTTCAGTGCGCTCCTTTTGAGTAGTGTTCTGAGGATCAACCTCCCAGTGTTCTTCTTCCGTTAGGTCCACCTGATGGGAGGGATGATGCAACATTAGTATTTGATGATGCATTACGTGAGTTCCCTCCGGAAAATAATCCTCCTCTCGCTGCCCCTGTTTTTCTTGAACCTACTCCAGATATTGGTTCTTCTGCTCTTCAGCCAAAATGGTGGGCTAAAACTATTGGTGATCTCCGGGATAATGAGCTCCTTGAAGGTAGAACTTCCAGAAATAAGAGCAAACAACAACCTACAGTAACTTTTGCTCTTATGGCTAACCTACACAATGTTTTTGAGCCTCAAACCTATTAAGAGGCTAAGGGTATATCTGAGTGGGAACAGGCTATGGAAGTTGAATTCCAGAGTCTTCAGAAGAATCACACTTGGACCCTTTTTGATCTTCCTGCAGGGAAATAGCCCATTAGCTGCAAATGGGTGTATAAAGTGAAATACAAAGCTGACGGAACCCTCGACAAGTATAAGGCTCGTCTTGTTGCTAGAGGGTTATCACAGAAGGAAGGCATAGTCTATGAGGAGACCTTTGCTCCTACAACCAAGATGAGTACCATACGACTTGTCCTTGCCTTAGCAGCTTAGTTCAGTTGGAAAGTCCATCAGATGGATGTAAAGAGTGCTTTTCTGAATGGTGACTTACAAGAAGAAGTCTACATGACGCAGCCTCCAGGATTCAAGGTTGCCGATCAAGAACATAAAGTCTGTAGACTAGTCAAAGCACTATATGGTCTGAAACAAGCCCCTCGGGCTTGGTACATGAAAATTGATAAGTACGTAACAGATCATGGTTTTCAGTGGAGTCCATCTAATGCAAACTTGTATATCAAACATACTAGTGATGATATTTTGTTTGTGGTTGTCTATGTGGATGACCTTATCATTACTGGCAGTTCAACACATTTAATCCATGGGATCAAACAGGAGTTGTGCAACACTTTTGATATGATAGATTTGGGACTTCTTCATTATTGTTTGGGGGTTGAAGTTTGGCAGACTAAGAACATCTTCCTCTCTCAGTCCAAGTATGCCAGAAATCTTGTGGAAAGGTTCAGAATGCAGGATTGCAAACCTGCTACGACTCTTATGGAACCAGGGCTCAAACTTTCAGCTCAGTCATCCTCACCACTTGGGGATGAAATTTTATTCAAGCAATTAGTGGGCAACCTCATCTACCTTACTGCCACTAGACCTGATATCAGTTTTGCAGTGAGCTACATTTCACGCTTCATGTTAGCTCCCAAGGCTGATCATTGGATAACAACGAAGTGTGTGCCGCGTTATGTGAGTGGCACTCCTGATTATGGACTTCTATACACTTGGAGTTCAAATCCTACACTCAGTGGTTACACAGATTCCGACTGGGCCGGTTCGGTTGATGACTGTAAATCTACAGCTGGGTATGTGTTTAGTCTGGGATCCGGTGCTGTCACATGGACTAGTAAGAAGTAGCAGGCAATGGCTCTCTCCTCGACAAAAACAGAGTATCGGGGAGCAGTTAAGGCATCTTGTGAGGAGTTTGGCTTCGACATATGCTTGCGGATATGCATGTTTCCCAGGCAGGTCCTACTCCCTTGTTCTATGATAATCAGGGAGTGTTCAAACTTGCCAAGAATCCAGTCTTCCATGAACGAACAAAGCATGTGGAAACCCATTGTCACTACATTCGACAATGTGTTGAAGACAGATCCATTCAGTTGTTGTATGTTCCCACAACAGAGCAGCCATCAGATATCTTCACCAAGCCCCTTGGTCGTGATAAGTTTGTAAAATTTAGACGGTCTATAGTTGTTGTAAATAGATTGAGCATTAAGGGAGGGTATTAGAATAATGCTATTTTAGTGTTTAATGCTCATCTGTGATCTTATTAGCAGTTTCTTATTCGAAACTTGTTGTTTCTATTTTCTTAGTAGAAACTTGTTGTTTCTGTAAGTACAACTGTATTATTTATTGAGCTTCATTGCTCATTGTAAATCAATTCAATTCATTCATTGATTATCCTTGACCTAGATCTCATCAGGTCCTTGCCAAACTTCCAACCCCAAATAATAGTGCATTAGCCCTAGATCCTTCATATCGAATTCTACTGCCATTTACTTTTTGCACTCTTGAATATGACCTTCTACACGTCAGGAGAAGATTATCCACATATAGAAGAATGATTTCGGGCTCATCCTTCACAACCTTAATATGGAGATTCAGATCAATAAAAGTCTTCGAGAAGCCCAATCTTTGTAGGTATGTATCCATCCTTGCATACCACATCCTTGGTGGTTGCTTAAGGCCGTAGAGTGTCTTCTTCAACCTACAGACATTAAGTCGCTTATTTTTTACTTAAAATCCCAAGGGTTGTTCTATATAGACTTCTTCATCGATAGTGCCATTAAGGAATGCTGTCGTGACATCCATTTAATGGATGTTCTATCCCATCAATATTGCCAAAGAGACCAACGAACGTATAGTTGTATACCTTGCTGTTGGTGCAAATGTCTCTTCATTATCAACGCCTTCTTGTTCGGAGAAGCCCTTGGCCACAAATCTTGCCTTATATTTATCAGTACTTCCATTTCTTGCATGTTTAATCTTGTAGAGCCACTTGGAAGTTACCACAGATTTGTTTTCAGGCCTAGGTACGATCTCCCAAACTCCATTCTTCATTATTGATTGATATTCTTCATTCATGGCGTCTTTCCATTCTTGATGTTTGACAACTTCAAAGGTGGATGGTTCTGCTTCTATTAACTTTGTCATATAGGCTGCATATTCTAAATATCTTTGGGCTTCTTACTTTCCTTGAATGCGCCTTTAGTTGCTGCATGTCCTTCTGCATCTAGAAGAGTAGACTTCAACCAATTAGATCTCTTTATGCTTTCAGGGCTGATCACTTGTTGCACAGGTTCACTGGGACCTTCTTCTTCACGATTTGAATTTTCTTCCTCCCTAGAGCATTCTTCTTCAAGTATTGGAAGTTCTTCATCATCAGAGTCAATTGGGAGGTCCTTTGATTCCTTGAATGCAATTCTTTCATCAAAGATCACGTCTCGACTTCTATTCAGTGCCCTTCCTTTATGTAGATCCTATATGCCTTGGAGGTGTTACAATAGGCAACAAATATACCCTTCATGCTTGTAGGATCCAACTTCTTTCTCTTATTTTCTGGAATGTGAATATAGTCATGACAACCAAATATTTGGAGATGGTCTACACTTGGTTTCTTCCCAGTGAATGCTTCTTTAGGAGTCATGTTGTCTAATGATCTATGAGGACTTCGATTTTGAACATACACAACAATTTGTGTTGGTTCACCCCACAAAAATTTAGGCAAGTGTTGATCATGTAACATGGCTCGTACACTTTCCTCAATTGATTGATTCTTTCGTTCAACAACTCCATTTTGTTCAGGATATATGGGACTATTCGCTCCCTCTTAATACCGGCCTTGAGAAAGCTATGAGTTCCTTTGATGTGTACTCTCCTCCATTGTCAAATATTAGTACCTTTATCCTCCTCCCTTCTGTAAAGTTCTTTACTTCAAGTTTGAATTCTTGAAATTTGTTGAATATTTCATCCCTGGACTTCAACAAATAGATCCAAGTTTTCCTTGAGTGGTCATCAATGAATGTTACATAATATAGATGACCTCCAAGAGACTTTGTAGATATAGGAGCACAAACATCATAATGAATAAGATCATGGACTTCTTTTGACCTTGAAGCACTGCTTCCAAATGGTCTCTTAACATTTACCTAATGCACATCCCTTGAATACTCCTTCATGATCCTCCTTGAGTTTAGGGATGCCATTCATCATTGAATTTAGAGTTGGTAAAATTTTGTAGTGAAGGTGTCCAAACCTTCTATGCCAAAGTTCACATGGACTTACTTATGTGAACCAAAGCTTGAGAAAGAGGAGTCAACAATCTGTAGAGTCTTCCTTTACGAATTCCAATGATCTTTGCATTTTCGATGCTAGAGATTTTATCCCAAACCACAACTTTTCCATCTATAAAAGTGACTCTATCTCTCTCATCTTCTAGACATGAAATAGAAAGTAAGTTCTTTTGCAAACTTGGTACGAACAAAATGTTATTGAGATGGATGATTCCACCATTTTCCATCTCCAGCGAGGTTGATCCAATGCCTCTTATAGGATGGCTCTTCTTATCACCAAGTTCAACAGAGTAGGATGATTTTCCTCTTGATAAGGTTTTTAGTTGTTTGTGCTCACCTATCATGTGTCTTGATGCTCCACTATCAATTACCCAAATATTCTCATCTTTAAATGTACCTGTAAGTGTTGAGAATAACCCTTCATCCTTTGTTGAAGTCTTGGTCATACTATTATTGATGGATAATAGGAGATTCAACAATGCCTTGATACCTTGCTTGAGATGACTTGTTACCATAGAACACTGCTTCAAAGATTTCTTCAAGAATGTAGTGATCTTCATCATGCCCTTAGCCAACCTTAACTTCGATACCATGTTGAGAAATCTAAAGGGCTACGACTAAGATGATTTCTCTTCAACTTGATAACTGCTTGTGATGTATTTTAATTTTTCTTGATTATTAGCTTCTTATATTATTTGTTGTTCTTATCATCAAACAATTACCAAAACAAGAAGATCAACAATACATAAGAACG
This sequence comes from Pinus taeda, assembly GCA_000404065.3. Lineage (NCBI taxonomy): Eukaryota > Viridiplantae > Streptophyta > Pinopsida > Pinales > Pinaceae > Pinus > Pinus taeda. Next base: position 207,933 of record APFE031614686.1, on the reverse strand, counting down.
CAGGATATAGGTTGCAAGCCAATGCTAAAACCTCTCCACTTGAGAGGAAAACCCGCAAATCTCTTCTCTTCTTATAGATTCTTCAAATGATGAATTCCAAGACCTCTAGACCAAGACCAATACTCTTCCAAGACCAAGTCTGACCTCCTTGATGATGTGCTTCCTCTGTCCAAGTCAAAGCTAGTCAAATCTCTTCCGGCTACACAACTTCAACCCCTAGCTACAAAGTTTTGGCCTGCACTGCAGGTTTGGAATTTTCGGCCCTTGCAACAATTGCTGCTTCCACACGTGTGAGCAGTTTCTCAGGGATTCCAAGGCTTCCCTTGACCTTCACTTGAGTTTCTCTTTCTTCTAGGGCTTGTAGATGATCTAATAGACCTTCCTACGACCTTCTTATTTGCAATTTCTTTAACTTTGATCTTGCAACAGTGAAACCCTAGCCTTCCTTCTTCGCACGTGTGAGAGAGATAGAGAGAAACAACCCAAACTTTCGTCCTTCGTCCTTCTTCCTTCTTTGCTAGCCTTCTTCTGCTACTCCTTCGCTTAGATGATGAGAAGATGAGTGAGTGTCCATAGGAGGTCGATTTCCCTCCTATATATAGGCTCCAAGGAGGACGACATGCCCTAATGAGGCCGACATCTTAGCTGCTAGGACGTCTTGGTCTTGGAGGGTATTTTGACACTTTTAAATACAAAAATAATTCTTTTTACAAGTTACAATGTGCTCGATGGGGTCTTCTTCATATGATAATGACTTTTTTGACTTCCTGACCCTAGGACAAACCCTAGAAGCACTCAATGGGTGCTTGACCTCTAAATAAAAGACCTTCAACATGAAACCCATGCTAAAAATATAACAATAACAAATTTTCTTTCTTTTTACAATATACAAGAATCAAAAGTACATTTCATATTTATGAAGACCGAACCTAGTTGCACAATTCAACAAACATTGCTGTCAGTTATGTTTGTGAATGGGCAGATGATGGGCTGTCAAAGAAGAGTGCTAATAATTTTGTAAAAGTGGTAAAAAATATGGTGACACAAGCTGCATCGATGTGATAGCAGCTGAAGTTGGGGGATCAATTGAATCTGCTACAACTCCTGCCCAAATTGAACTTTTTGTAGCATTAATTAATGGATGTAAAGAGGTGGTTAGAGCAGTAAATGGCAAGGGCAAGGGGGCTGTCCTGGGCTTCTTTGGAGTGGTTGTTAAAGCACAAGAATTGGTAGAACGTGGAAGGGAACTCCATTTTTTATCAAAACATATCAAGTGATTTAATGACACTGTTTCGCAATTTCGATTGAAAACACACCCCAGAAATCCCTCTTGGTCGATGTCGTGCAGCTAGAATCAAGAGGTTGATGCAAATGCTTCACCAATAATATTAGGTGCAGCGTTAGCTGTTTTGTATCCTAGCCTACTGAAGTCATATTTAGCCATTGCAGTGGCTCCTCATCTTGTCAATTTAGTCATGGCTGTAAATGACAGACATAGTGCCACTGCAGCTGAACTCCTAGCAGAAGGGATGGAGAGTACACAACGATCACAAACTGCTTCAGATATGCCTCGTTTAATTGGTGAAGTCTTCCTTCTTATTGAGTACCTAAGTGGAGAAGTATCTGCAAAAACAAGTTCTATATAAAATCCAGTGATGGCTATGATAACATGAGAGGCTCTGACTGGAATTCTTCTTCCAAGTTTTGGGAAGGCAGATGTGTTAGGATTTTTGCATGTTGTTGAAAATCAAATCTGGACTGCAGGTTCCGATTCGCCTGCCCACTAAGTGTCTCTTATATGACTCTTGTCATAATTGTACAAAGTGCCCGAAGAGCAGTAGTTCCCTACTTGGAAAAGTGCAGGTGATTAATTATATTTTCTTACACTATAGATTCTGGAAATTCAGTACTGCATAAGTTTTGTCTATAAAGTTCTATGACGTTATTAAATGAGATGGTGCATGTTTTTTCTATGGTTACTTTAAACCAGAATTATACAAGGTTAGTTGTTGGTGATGCAGTTGGAGATATTTGTACTCTTTCTATTCATGCCTATGACTTGCAAAGCATCACAAAACTGAAGATTCTTGATGCAAATGGACCACCAGGCCTTGCAAGTTTGCTTTTAGGGGACATAGCCATGAGTACCACTGGAGGAATTTTAGCATTGAGCTTTTCCTCAGTTGACAAGGGCTTAGTTGCATTTTCCCACCATGGATTAATGATCAGGTGGTGGTCTCTTGTTAAAATTGGCAACTAGGGCCAAGCTCCATGTGGGTCATCTATTTATGGTAGCTGATATTTTTCTTGGATCCCTCTCATCGAGAGGTGTAGGATTGATCTAAAGATCATCCAATTCTGATAAATATTCATGGAGTTATGAATTTATTTGCGTTATAAGACAATTCGTCAAGGTCGGCCAACAACCAAATAAACCCCACGTTTGCTCAACGTTTTAGTATAAATAGAGGTGGCCTTCAAGTCATTTCAACACACTTGGGATCTCTTCCTCTCTCTACTTGTCTTTGGGTTTTAGTAGGAGGAGAGATCCTAAGGAATAACGTCGCCCTAATCCAAAGGGCAGAAAGCCGGAAAAGCTAGAATTGTCGGAAAAGCTGGAAAAGTTGGAAAAGCCGGAGTTGCCGGAACTGCCGGAAAAGCTGGGACTGCCGGAAAAGCCGGAACTGCCAGAAAAGCTGGGACTGCCGGAAAAGCCTGGATTGTTGGAACTGCCGAGAACAACCGGAACTGTCGAGAACTACCGAGAACAACCGGAACTGTCGAGAACTGCCAGAACTTACGGGAACTGCAGGAACTGCCAGAATTGCCGAGAACTGCCAAAGCATCTGTCTTCGAAGGAGAGCAACATGCAAGGAACATCTAACTAACATTGGGACAGTTGTATGGGAGTTAGCAGCAAATACACCAGGCATGCAATGTTACAACTAGCATGCAAGGGACAACTAACATGCAACAACAAGCATGCTAAGGACAACAAGCATGCTAGGGACAACAAGCAAGCAAGGTGCAACCAACACATAGGTTAGGATGGCAATATGGTGCAACAATGGCACATAATGCAGTACAATGATGGGTACAATCATGATTAATGAAACGTGATGAGATGTAGCATAGTGATGATGGGTGCAACATGGTGCAGCACGGTGAGGTGCAGCATGATGACGAAATGCAGCGCAACGATAGGTGAAAGAGTCACCTTGAAGAATTAGTTGAAGCATCATGTCTTCAACCGATCTCATGTATCATCTTCTTAGAGATGATCTATGCTCTTATTTAGATAAGTCAAAGTGTTGACTTCTGTTGTAAACTTACTATCTCTCTCTCTGCTAAACTATTGAAGAACATATAAGAATTGATCAAGGGTTTCCCTACATTGGGGTTTGTCCCTGGCTAGCGCCACATCTTGTGTCCTCTTGTCTGCAGTTTACTTTAATGCTGATGTGATTGCTAATCTGGAAAAGATATGGAGCTAACTGTGAAAATTGAAATAAATTGCACTAAGCATAGAACATACCTAAAATTAACATGGTATCAGAGTTGAGCTGAAGACAATGCCCAAGCAAGAGTGAAAGAGCAATCACCGAAGACAGTTGGGAAAGGACAAAAGGATCAGTGAATTCTTCATCCCTCTTCAAATTCACCAAGGTTGAAGTCGAAGCAGAGAATATTATTAGAATGGCGCAGCAGAATATGGCCTACCTAAATATCACTTCATTGGAAGACCGGATCTGAGGGTGGAAGGAAAGGCAGATAACTAGTTCAGCCATTATGCGAAGGAGTGTTTGAATGGCAGGGACACATCACTTGATGATGATAACAATCATTCCAGGGACATCTTCAATGATCAAAGGAATGATAGGTAATGCAGGTCATCAAGGAAATGGCTGTCTCTTCATAGAAAGCAAGGAACCCTAGGTATGAAGAATCAAATGTTGTTTCCGATAAGATAAAGAAGCGTTATCTTGTATTCGCCCTCTCCTTTAGATTCTTTGGGAATCTGACTTATAGATTGTAGTGCTTCGAGGCACTTCATCGAATAGATGGGTGCACTCTCTAATTTGGTAGAGATGGAAACAATTGTAGGATTATACTTGGAGTCGATGCCACCTATCCCGGAAAGGGTGTAGGGAATTGTTAAATTTGACAACTAGGGCCAAACTCCATGTGGGTCATCTTATTCATGGCTGATAATATTTTTATTAGATTCCTCTTGTCAAGAGGTGTAGGATTGATCTAAAGATCATCCTATTTCGATAAGTATTTATGGAGATATGAATTTATTTTGATTATGGAATAATTGTCAAGCCTACCAACAACTCATGTAGGCTAAGAAGCCCAACAATCACATCTATTCAATTATCATTAGATGTGTATAAATACAGGAGGACTTTTCCTCATTTGGACTCACTCAACTCATCACATCTCTCTCTCTCTCTCTCCAGCGCAATAAAGAGGCTCTTCTCTCCTGCGCGGTCAGTGACTCTTCTCTCACACGTGTGGAAGGAAGGTGCAAAACCTGAAGCTGCAACTGCAGATCCAAAGTTTGACCAGCGTTGATCATCAAACCTCATCCTCTGAATTGCGCTATAGGTGTACCTTGATCTCCTCTGAAGGTTGCATTTTTTGGTGAAGGAATCAAGCCGATCCGGCAGTCGGTTTGCGAGATATCGGCTGCCCTAGTTTTGATGATGAAGCCGCTAATGCTGATGCTGTTGATCTAGGGTTTGCTACTGCTGATATAAATAAGATTTTTGTACTATTTGTCTCTGCTGAATTACTAAAGATAAAAGAAGATTTGATTAAAGGGTTTCACCATATTGGGGTTTGTCCTTGGCTAGCCGCCACATCTTGTGTCTCTTGTCTTGGCTTGTTTTCTGTCGATCGTTTAATGTTCTATGTGCACTTTACTTTATGTACATGTGATTGCTAATCTGTGGATAATAATAAGAAAGATAAGTAAACTGCTATCAGCATAGAACATACCATAACTTAACATGGTATTAGAGTTGAGGTGAAGACAAAGCCTGAGCAAGAGTGAGAGCAATCACCGGAGAGAAGATTGACAAGGCTATCCTAAAAGAACTATGGGGTCCTCAACACTCTTCCCTGCCGAAGACAAGCTCCGTGAGAAAGTTGACTATCACGGATGGAAGATGTCTATCGATCTAACTTTAGAAGATCAAGGAGTTTTGGACCATGTGAGAGGCAATATTGTTGAGCCTCCATCAAATTCACCCGCTGTTGCAAGGAACAAATGGAAAACCGGCAAAGTCAAAACAAAGAAGATCATTTGGGACTCTATCAACAAGCGCTTGGTGGCCTACATCTTGGATCTGAACACCACCAAGGAAATCTACGATAGATTGGTGAGTTTATTTAAAGTTAATGATGCGAATTAAGTTCTGTTTCTTAGAAATAAGCTGAAGGAAATTAAGAAGGGAAAAGATGAGAGTATGCAAGCATACTTCTTAAGGATCACCGAGATTAGGAACGATCTCCTATCTATTGGGGAGATTATTACTGATAGGGAAATGGCACTCACAACTCTTGGAGGATTACCATCCAAATGGTACGTGTTCAGGACTACTCTTCTGTACAATAATGTAATTCCTGGTTTCAATGAATTAATGGCTAGATGCATTCAAGAAGAAACAAGGGTTGAAGTGCAATAAATGCCCATGCCTAAAGGTCCTCCTGTTGCTTTTTCTTCTCATGTTAAGAAAAGGAAAAATTTTGGGAGTAAATAAAAAAGAAAGGCTGGACCTAAGGGTGGAAGAAAAGGACGATGTTACATTTGCGACAAAGCAGGGCACTATGCAAGGGAGTGCCCTGATAAAAAGGACTCACACCGGGACGATGAACAAGATCCCTCTCATGACTATCAAAGGAATGACAAATCTAATAGCAGAGGTAAAAGGAGTGTTGGAAGTCAAAAAGAACCTGGTGTCCATCTCAGCAATGGAAGACAAAGGCTACAAGGTGACCTTCAACGATGGCAACATACGTATATGGAAAAATAATGTTAAAGATGCCTTCACTCTTGGGTTTCGAGTTGATTCTTTATATCAGGTCGGAGGAAGTCTGCTAGGTGTCATGTCTTGTGACACATCTCAAAGATAAAGATCTTGAGGACTGATAATGGAACTGAATATGAATCTAACGAGTTTCATGAATTTAAGTATGCGGGATTACGCAGTGCATTATATTAGATATCATTTTGGGATTCAACTGCGTTAAGTAAGTCATTCAAATGTATGACCATTTCCATGAGAGGTAGTCGTAACTGACTAATTTCTCATGATTTTTGAATAGTTCACTTAGCACTCATTGCATCTGGTGATGCTCACAGGGGTGAAGAAGTGGGATTGAAACTAGTGAAATGTGGAGAACGAATCACATAGCATCAATCATCACTTCCGGGGCTTGCACCCTGTAACCAGGACTTCCCAGGAGGTCACCCATCCCAGAACTCCTCTGGCTCAAGCGCGCTTAACTGTGGAGTTTTTCCACAATCAAGCCCACTTAGCTTGCTACCCCATTTGCAAAACCTTAGCAAGTATTGTGCCTCATGAACCATTCAAGTAGAGATCCCTTGACTCTTTTTGAATTTAAGTATGGGGGATTACGCAGTGCATTATATTAGATATCATTTTTGGGATTCAACTTCGTTAGGATGAAAATATTACAATTAGGATGGAATTAGGGAATAATTTTTTTATGTTAAAAAATTTATAATAAAGTGTAAATTGTAGATTAAGGATCATATTACATTTATGATGGAATTTAGTAAAGTGTTTTCAATAATATAAAATTTAATATTTAAAAATAGAAATTTCTATATTATTTAATTTTATAAAAATTATTCTTAATATAAAATTTAATATTTAAATAGAAATTTCTATATTATTCAAAACATTAAAAGTATAAATTTCTAATTTAAAAAAAATGTAGTTACCATCTAAAATTGTTGATAAAAAGTTTAATATTTAAATAGAAATTTCTACATTACTCAAAACATTAAAAACATAATATTCAATATTAAAAAAATTGCAGTTACGAACTAATTTGGTAAGGATTTTTGTTGGTAAAAAATTAAATATTGAAAGATTCAAAATAGAATTTTCTATATTAAAAAAGTATAGTAAATAGTAAGTTGCATATTAAAAAAATTACAGTTGTAAAAAACAATAAATTTTATATTAAAATGTTGTAGAAAATAGTAAGTTTATACTAGTTAAAAATAATAATTTCTTATAACAAAGAATAATAAAATTTTATTTATAAATATTTATAAAATATATAATCTCCATTCTTTTTTATTTGAATTTCATACTTCTCTTCTTTCCCATAATAAAGATATGGGAACCATGAATTAAAGTTTGGGTGTGCTTCTATCTACCTTCTAAACAACTCTTTGAAAAATCTAAAAAAGACATTTAAAACTCTTTGAAAAATCTAAAAAGACATTTAAATTGTTTTAGTTATTAATTAATAATGTTATCATTTTTAAGCCTTATATTAAAATTTAGGATTTGATTGATTGACTTTTTAAAATATATTGAATATAAAATATAGATTTTTTTTAATTTTAAAAATAATTTAATTTTGGAAGATCTATATTTCTGAATTTTTTCCGTATTGTATTTTTGGTAGTCGAATT
>APFE031614686.1:119835-196477 GCA_000404065.3 Pinus taeda | reverse complement strand
TTTTTATAATTTTTTGATTTTTTAAATAAAATTCTAAGATTAAGATAAAACAAAACTAATTTAAATCTAAACTAAATGAAATTTAAAATTATTAAAACTAAATCTTAAATAAATCAAAGCAAAGTCTAAAACTTAAAACTTTTTATAATTTTTTATTTATGAAATTAGGATCAAAACAAAACTAAATTAAAACTAAAAAACCTAAAAGAAAATCAATACCTAATCTATAAAAAATGAAAGTCAAATTCTATTTATTTTAAATAATTTTATTTATTATTATTATTATTATTTTTTTTTTTTTAATTTTTTTTTAATTATTTATTATTTTTATATTTACTTTAAAATTAAAACAAAGCTAAACTTTTAAAAATTCTAAATATTAAAACTAAAGCAAATTGAATAGATACAAAACTTAAAATATTTTAAAACTAAATTAAAAAAAAGAAACCTACGCTAAATCTTTACATATATCTAAAGTAAAAAAAAAACCTATGCTAAATCTTTACAAAATGAAAACATGCGTTCATAAATCGAAATGAAGTGAAATCAAAGAGTACGCTATCCCTAACACACACTATTGAATAAAAACCGAATGCTTTGTTTATGTTGTGCAGGTCGGATGGCGGAAGGAAGGCGTGAGGAGCGCAGAGTTATGGAGGAGATGGGCAGCACGAAGGCTGCGGATTTTTATTTTTTTGCAGATTTTAGAAGTGTATGGACCACATGGGAAGGGGCTCGTATGGCAGCAAAATAAAGAGAAAACGCAGGCAGAGGACGGGGAAGAAATCGAAAGTTCACGCAGAGAGAATGAGAGGCTCGGACCAGGTTAAGGATTGACAGCATGGAGCAACCAACGCAGGGAGCCACAGGTTCCAATATTTGTTTGTAGGTTTGCGTGAGAGCTGGACGTGAAAGCACAGAGGAACAACAATAACTGCATGAGGGTTTCTGGTAAATCGATGGAGGGAGCAACAATGCATAGGGAAGTATGAATGTTATCGAAAGGCAGCATGCAGGTGGGTAAGCTGACTGTGTGGAGGGGAGCTGAGGTTTCTTGATGGTGGGCCGCTCTTTTCTTTTTTTCTTTTTTCTTTTATTTGTGTTTTGCAGGTTATAGCAACGTGAGGAAAAAAAATGTGAGAGAATGAGTTGATAGATGAGAAGCTTAGGGGAAATAGAAAATCGAATGGCAGCTGTGTGGAAGTTGGAATGGCCAGTGTAATCAGAAAAAATGGATTCATGTAGAGGAGGGTATGGCTCGTGCAACTTTGAGCTTTTTTTTATTATTTATATTCTGGAAACTTAATGAAAATTTAATTCTCTTTGCTTCAAAACCCTACAACAAATTTCTAGATCTGACAGACTGAATCTGAAACCCTTGGACAGCAAAACAGTGACCCTGTAAGAATCGGTTTGTGGGCCAGATCTTACCCTTAAGGGCCTAGATCTGGCTTCCCACAAAAATTTCTTCTTGCAACATGAAAAAACAGGGAAAAAAAAACTGAGGCAAAATATGCAGGGACAAAACCCAAAATTTAACTTAATAATTACAGTTTTTCGCAAAATAATGACTCAAGTAGCCAGATTTGCCAATAATCCACAGAAATTTTTTCAAAATTTCAGATTTACTATGAGATACTTCAAAAATCTCTCATGCATTTCAAAAAATAAACTTTAAATGTCAGACCCAGAATCGAAACTGGCTGGGCTCTACAAGAAAATGCTTTGCGGGAGTTGGCTGGTTATGCCGAGAACTTCCCCAAACACCCACTAATTTTCTCAATAAGGGTTTCCTGCACAACTCACTTCAACCATCAATAAAGAGGGAAAAAACAGTACTAGATTCCAGATGCAATGGAGATACCTGCCATTATTTCAGAAATTCTATTACCATTCAAACCCTAGTAAGTGAACAAGATACCTATTCAACAACACTCTACATCGAGCTATTATTAATGGCTGAAAATAAAATTATGCAAAAAATAAAATAGCTCATCATTTGAGGAGAGTAACACCAGCGAGATTTCAACCCCAAAGTCTTTCTTTATTTGCACCAGAAAAAGTTTACAAGAGAGCTTTCTTGAGCACGACTCACAGATTGAATCTCTCAAATGACCCCTAGCACCCTATTTAAAGGAAAAATTCCCTACGGCTAGTTCGAGTGATCTATGTCAAAATGATCTCGACCGTCGATGAGGATCAAAATATCTTTTAATTTCATCCGTCGAATTTTTAAATGCATTAAAAAATTGAAATTCTGCATTTGTTTACTAAAAAATTTGACTTATTATTATTTATTATTTTTTAAGTTTTTTTTTTTTTTAATTTTTAATTTTTTTTTTAAATTTTAAATTTTAAATTTTTTTAAATTTTTTTATATCTTTATCTTTTTTAATGTTTTTAATTTTTTTTTTCAGTTTTCAATTTTTATTTTTAAATGGATCCTCGAACTTAGCCTTTGGAAAAATCACCTAGGACCTAGGACGTAGGACTTAGGACCTATGAGGGGATTAAAACATTTTCTAACCCTCAGGACACTTTACATCCTGACTTTTACAAGTTTACATCTCAAGGGGGAAAACCCATTTGACATAGACCCTCATAGACCACCCAGTTCTACGACCAAATATAATCTAGCAGATCAACGCACTAGGATTCCCCTAAGATTTTAATGACAAAATTCATTCCGGCTTTGGGGTTAGGCTGAAGGAAAACTCTGCCAATCATGGATCGGTGAGACAAAAAACCTTCTGGAACGTAGATTATCACTAGAAAATTAGGTCCACCTAGCCAATTTACATACATGACTCAGATTTGCTAAGATTATTTACAATGTACACATGCGGACTGGATTTACAACATAACATGATCAGGTTGATGACGACAGTCGAATGGCATGCACATATCGATCAAGCGCTATCCCATTTGCGAAAAAAAGGGGGTGTATTGCTATGGGTAGTTGACACGTAGTGGTCAACAGGGACCATAGTAGTATCGATGGACCTTCATTGATCTGGGATCAATGATACTGGTCTGGAACCAGTGGTAGGAGTTGTACCCACTATGACGCTGACTTCGGGTCGGTTGAGACTGGTTTGGGACTATAGTGGTACATACTCTGAGATTGACTACGGGTCAGTGAAGGACTGGTCTAGGACCAGTGGTAGGAGTGGTACCTACTATGACGCTGACTTTGGGTCAGTGAAGGACTGGTCTAGGACCAGTGGTAGGAGTGGTACTTATTATGACGCTGACTTTGAGTCAGTGGAGGATGATACTGGTCCGGGATCAGTGGTAGGAGTTGTACTCACTATGATGCTGACTTCGGGTTGGTTGAGACTGGTCTAGGACCAGTGGTACATACTCTATGACTGACCTTGAGTCAGTATGATGCATCCTCGATCATTTCTTCTTCTTCATAATTCGGACAAAAGCAGAGCAGAGCAGAACAAAGCAGAGCAGAACAGAGAGTGCAAATCAGTACAGGGTGAAACAAAACAGAGCAGAACAATACAGATCAGTACAGGGCAGAACAAGACAAAGCAAAACAGGAAGAATAGAGCAGAGCAGGGCAAGGGTCAAGCTGTACAGGGCAGTGCATTTGATGGATGAATAGTAGCGACTGACAGACATATTGCAGATGGAGTTCTCCATAGTTGAGAGGGAGTGTTAAATTTGGCAACTAGGGCCAAACTCCATGTGGGTCATCTTATTCATGGCTGATAATATTTTATTAGATTCCGATAAGTATTTATGGAGATATGAATTTATTTTGATTATGGAATAATTATCAAGCCTACCAACAACTCATGTAGGCCCAGAACCCCAACAGTCGCATCTATTCAATTATCATCAGATATGTATAAATACAGGAGGACTTTTCCTCATTTGGATTCACTCAACTCATTACATCTCTCTCTCTCTCCAGCGCAGTAAATAAGCTCTTCTCTCTTGTGTAGTAGGTGACTCTTCTCTCACACATGCGGAAGGAAGGTGCAAAACCTGAAGCTGCCACTGTAGATCCAAAGTTTCACCAACCATTAGACCTCCTCTGAACTGCCGTTATAGGTGTACCTGGATCTCCTTTGAAGGCCGCATTTTTTGGTGAAGGAATCAAGCTGATCCGATGGTTAGTTTGCGAGAAATCAACTACCCTAGTTTTGATGATGAAGCAGCTGATGCTGATGCTGCTGATCTAGGGTTTGCTACTGCTGATATAAATAAGATTTTTGTACTATTTCTCTTTGCTGAATTATTGAAGATAAAAGAAGATTTGATCTAAGGGTTTCCCCATATTGGGGTTTGTCCCTGGCTAGTCGCCACATCTTGTGTCTCTTGTCTTGGCTTGTTTTCTTTGGATCATTTAATGTTCTATTTGCACTTTACTTTATGTACATGTGATTGCTACTCTATGGATAATAATAAGAAAGACAAGTAAACTGCTATAAGCATAGAACATACCATAACTTAACACGAATGTTAACTCTCAATTGAATAAGGGTAACTCGATTCATTTACAATATCTCTTTTATGTACCTGATCGCAAGAAGAACCTGGTGTCCACCTTGGAAATGGAAGTCAAAGGTTTCAGGGTGGCATTCATCGATGGAAATGTACGTGTTAAAAAATATAATTTTCAAATATGTTTTTTCTCATGGGTTTAGGGTTGGCAATTTGTATCAAGTTGTAGGATGGTCCATTGGGGATCGTGTCAATTGACATATCGCATCTATATCACCGGAAGTCTACCTATGGGGCCCTACCTGATGTGAGTCAAATGGTGATAGGCATGTTTGAATTAAAGTAGAGCATGAAGGTACATGTCTGATATGTATCGAAGGAAAATCTTATAAGGGGACCATTCCCCTCATGCAGCAGGTCCATGGGTTTGGCACAACCCGAGGAGTTTGAGGTTCATGATCGGGAATCTCATGTATACAGGTGAAAGAAAGCCCTCTATGGCTTGAAGCAAAACACCCCGGGCATAGTATGGGAGGATTGATAGATGTCTGATGAAGCTGAGATTCACTAAGAGTGAAACCGATCCAAACCATTACCCAAAGGTTGTGGATGATAGACCTCTCATATTGACGCCTTATGAGGACGACCTATTTCTGGCAAGTGCAGACCCTCTCATTTGCAGAAGTAAGAGGGAGTTGGATTTTGGATGTGGAATGATAAACTGCAAGCCTGTGACTACCTCAAGGATCTTAACTTTCAGAAGTTATATGGTAGTGATGTTGGACCAGATTTGAGAAATGCTTCTGAGTTTCATAAACTCATTCACGTTGATGTTCTTGGTGAACTTTCGTCCGGACATATGTTTTGCAGTTAGCATGGTGAGCTCATATTTGGTTGAGCCTCACTGGATTGGTGCTAAGAATCTTCTGAGATATCTTCGGGCACAATTTCTCATGGATTGACATACACTGTCGGAAATATGAAACTGCATGATTATTCGGATGTTGACTAGGCAGGTAGTGTGGAGGATCACTAGAGCACTTCTAAGTGTTGGTTCTCTTTGGATTCTGCTTCGATATCATGGATGAGCAGGAAGCAGAAGTCGGTTGCTATAAGCACCACTGAGACTAAATACATAGCTACGAGTATGATCTTGTGTGAAGCTGCATGGTTGCAGAAGCTCTTAAGTGAGCTGTTTGTACACATGATAAATACCACTGTGATTCTCTGTGACAACCAGAGGGGGGATTCGATTATTGAGGAATTCCGTATTCGATGATTGCTTCAGCAGATAGACATCAGATACTACCTTATCTGCGATATGGTAAGTCGATGAGCGAGGAGGCTCCATTGCATTGAGACTGATGCACAGGTCGTAGACATTTTGTCAAAGCCCCGGGGAAAGGTCAAATCTGTGACTTTCCCGAACGACTTGGAGTCGTTGAGAGACCTTCTTATAAGGGTCCTGCATGTTGCATGCATTGAGCTCTGGGAGCTCTGGGGGGCTTGGGGTACTTACTGGAGCAACATACGACCACAGGGTGACTCACCCTCCCTTGGTGGTGCGCTATGAACAGGATGATTAGTTCTTCTGTGGGCTGGGATGATTAGTTCTCTCGTGGCAACTGTGGAACAGGATGTTTAGTTCTCTTGTGGGCTGGGATGATTAGTTCTCCTGTGGCAACTGTGGAACAGGATGATTAGTTCTCCTGTGGTCTAGGATGATTTGTTCTCTGTGGCAACTGTGGAATAGGATGATTAGTTCTCCCATGGGCCAATATGATTTGTTCTCCGTGGCGACTATGGAACAGGATGGTTAGTTCTCTTGTGGGCCAAGATGATTTGTTCTCTGTGGCGACTGTGGAACAGGATGATTAGTTCTCTTGTGGGCCAGGATGATTAGTTCTCTGTGGCATCCACTGAAAGGATGATTCATGCTCCTGTGGACAGGATGACAGGAGGCATCCTACCCATGCAGTCTGGGACTCATGGGAAGTACCTCTCATCTGATCAATGAGCAGGGAAATGAGGATAGGGACTATAGTAGTACTATCGATGGATGCATCGCTGTATCTACTGTACTCCCTATGCTAGGATGACCTCCATTGATCTGGGACCAATGAAACTGATCTGGGATTAGTATGAGTGGTTTGAAACTTTGAGACACTCTCTTGTGACATTGATATGGGATCAATGAAACTAATCTGGGATCAGTATGAGTGGTTTGAGACACTCTCTTGTGACATTGATCTGGGATCAATGAAACTGATCTGGGATCAGTATGAGTGGTTTGAGACACTCTTGTGATATTGATCTAGGATCAATAAACTGACTTCGGGTCTGTAAGAGTGATGTGACACACTCTTTTCAGATGAAACTGACTTCGGGTCAGTAGAGAATGATATGAGACATTTTCGATCAATTCTTCTTCTTCATGGTTCAGCTTAGTAGAGCAAAGCTTAGCAGAGCAGTGCTAGGCACTGATGGCAGAGATAGTACAGTTGGACATATGGATCAACGGATGGAGTTCTCCCGAGTTCAAAGAGAGTGTTAAAATTGGCAACTAGGGCCAAACTCCATGTGGGTCATCTTATTTATGTTAGTTGATATTTTTCTTGGATCCTTCTCATCGAGAGGTGTAGGATTGATTTAAAGATCATCTGATTCCGATAAGTATTCATGGAGTTATGAATTTATTCACGTTTAAGACAATTCGTTAAGGTCAGCCAACAACCAGATAAATCCCACATGTGCTCAACGTTTTAGTATAAATAGAGGTGGCCTTCAAGTCATTTCAACACACTTGGGATCTCTTCCTCTCTCTACTTGTCTTTGGATTTTAGTAGGAGGAGAGATCCTAATTACATTGCCCTGATCTAGAGGGCAGAAAGCCAGAAAAGCTGGAAACATTAGAACTGCCGAAAAAGCTGGAAATGCAGGAAAAGCCGGAACTGTTGGAAAAGCTGGAAATGCCAGAACTGCCAGAAAAGCTGGAAATGTTGGAATTGCAGGAAAAGACGGAATTGCCGAAAAACTCGGAACTGCCAAAAAAGCTGGAATTGCTGGAAAAGCCGGAACTGTCGGAAAAGCTGGAACAACTGGGACTGCTGGGAACAACTGGAACTGTCGGGACTGTCGGAACTGCCAAAACTACTGGGAACTATCGAGGGCTGAAACAGCTGGAGCATCTGTCTCCAAAGGAGAGTAGCATGCAAGGGACATCTAACTAACACTGGGATAGTTGTATGGTACTTAGCAGCAAATACACCAAGCATGCAATGTTACAGCTAACATGCAAGGGACTATTAGCATGCAACAACAAGCATGCTAAGGACAACAAGCAAGCAAGGCGCAACGAACACATAGGTCAGGATGGCAACATGGTGCAACAATGGCACATAATGCAGTACAATGATGGGTACAGTCATGATTAATGAAGCGTGATGAGATGCAACATAGTGATTATGGGTGCAGCATGGTGCAGCTCGGTGAGGTGCAGTATGATGACGAAATGCAGCACAATGATAGGTGAAGGAGTCACCTTGAAGAATTAGTTGAAGCAGCATGTCTTCAACTCATGTATCATCTTCTTAGAGATGATCTATGCTTTTACCTAGATAAGTCAAAGTGTTGACTTCTGTTGTAAACGTACTATCTCTCTCTCTGCTGAACTATTGAAGAACATATAAGAAGAATTGATCAAGGGTTTCCCCACATTGGGGTTTATCCCTGGCTAGCGCCACATCTTGTGTCCTCATCTTGGCTTGTCTTCTGTGATTTATGTTTATGTTCTATCTGCAGTTTACTTTGATGCTGATGTGATTGTTAATCTGGAAAAGATATGGAGCTAACTGTGAAAATTGAAATAAATTGCACTAAGCATAGAACATACCTAAAATTAACATCTCTACAAGCAGCAAGAGGGAATTCACTTACAACATACTGCTAAATATCTCACGAGTGTGAAAGAAATCAACGGCTTGAAATACTTATGCTCCAGATCAAAAAAATATTGGCAAGTCAATGAAATTGAAGTTTAAATAGTAGGGAACCGTCGAGAAGCTTTTTCCCGAAACCACTCATCTGCAGATCAATGGCCACAATTTATCCTGGGGGTACTCATCCTCTATTCTAGAAACCTGCAAAGGAGTCCCCAAGAAGTGGTTTGCAGTTTTCAAAATCAAAAATGGTTGATGATGTGTGCATGAGGACAACAAGCACACACGCATACCTTCACTACATTTCAAAAGTTTATATTATAATTTTGATGGGTTAAAGCCCGAGAGCACATTTTGTTTCTGCACTCAAACTGTTGACTGTATTGTGGCACATATATTATAAAGTTTAGGGCAAGACTTTACTTACAGAAATGGGATTTAATATTTAATATTTGTATATATATTGCAGCACAATGTATTTATAATAATAAGTTATTTTACTTTTTATGACCTATTATTATCTGTTTAATTAAATCCCTTTTCAAAGTAGTTTTATAACTGCTTCAAAATCAGTTCCGTAACTGATCAAAGAACCGTTACCCTAGGGAGAAAATAAAAATAAAAAATCTACAGTTTGTGGGGGTTCGGAGTCTGAAATTCATGATGATATGCAATGAAGACATCTCTCTGAAATGGAAGAATAAAGACCAGTTTGATTCCAGTTTTTGGGAGTAATTGCATAATTGTTGTCTTATGTTTCTTTCATTCATTAATGTCTTGCTTCCACTGGTATGAGTGGAATGAAGTTGCTGGTTGATTTAAATTGAATTTATGATTTTACCTGTAATTGATAGTACTCATGTTTTGGGTTTGAATCCCTTAATAGGTGCTCCACCATATCAGGAGTTCACCCATTGGTCTTGTTCTTTGTACCATTTCCTCTATAGGGACAAAAACTGAGATTCTTAAGTGCCTCAGTCATTAGCTTTGTCCTTCTTCATTTGCTTCTAATCATCTCTTGAAGCCCTAAGCCCTTCAACTCTCATCTATCTTGGCCAGTCTGGTTTTAAAGATAGGCTTCAGAATTAGAAGATTCATTATGGCCTATCCCTCCAGCCACATATTTTAAAGTTTTTATCAATCTTTAGATGTCTTGAGCACTGGTTCCCCCACAGCCAGGAACTGTCTCCAGGGTTAAAACAGGTCATATATTAATTGATGTTTAGTGTTCCTGGAAATTATAGCACTTAAATGGGCATAGGAATTCCTGAAATTAAATATGGGACAATCAACTTCAATCATGGAGGGATGATGAGCACTAAAAATACTTTAGTCTATCCTTAACAACATTTTTATTACTGATAAATTTAGTGCTGCTCATGGGAAAAATGATTTTACGTTACAAAGTCCATTCTAGTTTAGTTCAATGAAAAGCTTGAAGATCCATTTTTTTTTCCGGTCTTCAATTTTGTCAGATTGAATAATATTTTTATTATGAATTGTGTCATTCAGTAAAAGACTAATTTTCTTGTAATCCTCTAATAAGAAGGAACAGGCTATATGCCAGAGGTTAAATGCTTAATTTCATTATTATTACCAGTTGATAATTATTGAAGTTATTGTGGCTTCATTCTCAGGTCAGATTTGCACGATGGATCTAAAAGCAACTGCTCTACAGAAACAACATTCGGAAATTGATTGGGGTCAGCTACAAGAAACAAATTAGGGAGGCCTTATATTGAGGCATTTACAGGACCGACTTGAAGTCTCTTTGGGCAGATTAAAAGAATATTAATCTTCTTGTAACCGAATTTCTTTGATTCTTATATTCAACACTTCGAACGACATATTCTATTCTACTTATTGAGCAGGGTCATTCGTTTGATTTTGTTAGATAACATATGCAGGCTATGATGCCTTTCCTGTCAATTGTACAAACTTCAAGGACAGTGCATGATTAGAGATAGATTGTCCTAGTACATTGTGCATAGAGCCTCGTCCCTGTACTTTAGGGTTCAAGAGGAATTGTATAATGCTTAGAACTACTGCTTTTTGGCCTTAATGAAAGGATGGAGAGTGTAATAGTTCCCTTTCTCAAATTCAAAGGCGTTATTCCTCTACAGATTTTATGTTACACACAAGCATTTACTGTAATGGTATTGGAAGCTATTTTACTGCTTTTACCGTAGTGAAATATCAAAATGGTAGATGTTCATCAAGACACGGGTTTCGACCTGAGCAAAATCTTGCTTTGGTTGCATGACTCAATTTTTGCTTCAGTACAGTAACGTAAGGTATTTCCTTCTTTTCTGGATGGGTGTAATTTAGGAAACTTTGAAACTCAGCTTGAACAAGACTAATATTCTTTATGGGTACATGCCCATGCTCCCCAAAATAAGAAACTTTTAGGCTTTTACTGGGGAACTACATGGTCCTAAAGAGTTTTAACTGAGCACTCTTTCTTCCTTCCATGTAATCGAATGATAAAACCCATCTTGACAGGCCAAAATAATGAAGGTGACAAATTTGCATTTCCATTGACTTCTGCAAACCTGCAAAAGGAATTGGACCTGGATGCAAGTATAAAAGCATTATATCTACTGGGAAGAAATGACATTAAAGGTCACCATCTGGATTAAAACGTGTTTTGCTTTGTATCAAGATTGTTTCTGGGATGCTTTCCAAGATAGATTCTGTTTTCTGTGACTGTCAAAACATCAATTAGTTTAATTTCCCACTGCGGCATATATGGTCATAAAAATTTCTCAGAATAATGAACACAAAAAATGAAGAGAAATACGAAAGGAGGAAATGAGATAAAACACAAGAGGAAGCGTTTATATGTTAAAATTTTTGGTTAAGCGGGTGCTTCCAAAGACATTGGTTTTTTGTGAAAAGAGCAAAGGTAACTTTCCATGCATGATTTATAAATGTAGTGTTCTTTGAGATTAAATCATAAAGGGGACTGATAGATGACGTAGAGTCGCTGTCCATGCAAATTGAAACTGATCACAATTTGATGCATTTGAGTAGAGCTGTTGGGCCATGAAATGTTATATAGTGTTCCGTCATCCCCCAAGGCATAAAATGTGATATGTGGCATTTCGTACTGTGAAATCTCCTAATAACAGGGCAACTTTATTTTCTCATGGTAATTATTTATTCTTGGAAATTTCTTTAATTTACAAAATAAATCTGAATTACTGAAAAATAAAATCACTGGTATTTTAACATCTAGAAAATATGCAGGGGAAATAAATTGGAGAGATCAGACATTGCAATAGAATTAATTCACCCACAACTATTTTCCGTAATCTATTAATCTGGAAAATCAGGGTTTCAACCCACATAATTTACAAAGAGAAATATAGTGATTGGAATTTGCTACGACTCCATTGGAATAATTTGGCCCAAGAAAATCGATCAATTGGAAATTGGCCTTCGAAGAAACTAGGCTTGAGAAAAACTTGGCCCACCTCTCACTAGAAAATCAGCCTCGCACCTAGCTCTCACTCGGCCTCTGCACACTCACAAACGACCCTAGCAAATCGGCCTCCCCAACAATTGTGCCTCCTATTCATTTTAGCATTTTTGCCTCCTCCAATTCCCAGTGAATCAACCTCCTAGAAACACTTCAAAATTATCCTTGTATTTATAAGAAGAGCTTCGGCGTAAATCACATGAAAAAGACCTTTGTGACGCGTTTCGAACCAACTAGTGTGGTTCATCGTCAGGACAAGTTGAAGAAACAGATCTGGCCTAGCATGTTAAATACACAGAGCAGAGACTCCAACGGCTACAAAACGGCTATTTTTGACTCTAGGACCCAGGTAAAAATTATATTAATAAATTTAATATTCTCATTATTTTTATAATATTAATATCAAACTGAGCCTCTCGCTTCCGACAATTCGGTCTCTCCTTGAGAAAACACTTCCCCAAAAATGCTGCAGTTGCCTTTTTCTCGTGTTCTTTTGTCTTCACCTCTTCGCTAGGCTTCTTTTATAGTCTTCGTTAAGCACAAATCCCTAACCCTAATCTTACTTCTATAAGATCTTGGAGATCAATGGGTTAGATTATTTCTAAGTTAAATAATTAAATTATTTACCTTTAAAAAATGACTTAATAGTCCACAATAATTAATTGACTTTAATTATTATACATTTCCTAAGTTAGACCTAGGAAAGAAGACATAAATCATTTACTCCACCAAACAAGCCCCTAAAGAGGCAATAAATCATCTTCCACATGCTAAGATACCAAGCTTATGCCAAAGACTTTTAGAAGCTATACCACAAGCTTCAACACTCCCTCCTAGCAAGGAAGGGATTCTCTATCATCCCCAACTTATGTTAGTACTTCACAAACCTCCCTTTCATTAGAGGCTTAGTGAGAATATTTGCCACCTTTGCCACTTTCTTCTATGTGGAAATGCACTGTAATCTTACAACCCCTGTTTGGACCTTGTCTTTGATGAACTGATATCTAATCTCGATGTGTTTGGAATGATCATGAAATTCAAGATTCTTAGAGAGCTTAATGCATCTTTGGTTATCACAATGAATCACTTTTGGCCCCATTTCCATATCAAAACTTTGATTATCACAGTGAATCACCGTTGGTCCCATCTCCAGATCAAAACTTTCATTATCACAGTGAATCATAGTTGGCCCCATCACCAGAGTAAATAGTTTTGCAAGAATTTTGTGAAGCCACATTGCCTCACAACTCGCCATACTAGCTGCCATGTACTCAACCTTTGCTACACTGTCATTGGCTGCTTCTTGTTGTATCGCGAGATCATGGCTCATCCCATGTTGAAGCAACATCTAGATGTGAATTTTTTGTCCACAACGCTCCCTGCCTAATCAAAATTTGTGTGCCTATGGAGCTCCACTCCTCCAACACTGACATATTTTAGTTTGAAGTCAATCATACCTTGCAAGTACCTTAGCAGATGATTTGTTGCCACCCAATGAACGTCTCTCGGCTCCACTATGAATTGGTTGTGTGTTCACAATGAACATTTATCCGGTTGTTGGATTAGGTTGGGCTGACCCAAGTTCGATCTTTTACTGCGCACCAGCAAAACCCTCAATCAGTGGCCCTTTCGGCAACGACTTGCAAGTAGATCGCAATCTCACTCGAATTGACTATGGGAGGATGCAGAGGCAGAGTTCTGCAGCCTTGAGGGATGCAAATATGTGGTATTTTTGTGTTTTCTTATACTTAACATTCATAAGTTACTTCACATTCATACATTACTTCGCCATATTACATTCATCACTTAAAACATATCATATACAACCATAAAACTTCACTGTACTGAAATAAAGTGCAACTGCTATGCTACAATAGATAATAAGCAAATAAACACATGAAGACAACTTTAACTGTGGTTCATCCCAATGTGGGACCAGAATTTGTACAACAGACAATTCTTGACCTGCGCACTCAGCCGCAGACTTAGGCCTTTGCGCACTCAGCCGTAGACCCTCACCTTCTTGCCCAAACCACAACTCACAAAGATACAACCATTCAATACATGATGTGATTCTTCAAGACTCCAGGTTATCTCCTTTATTATTCATCCCTATATACACTGTTACATCGAGGGATATATAATCGCAATACCATGGTCCATATACTATGGACTCCTTTAATACAAGCTACTATGGTCTGAAAGCCATTCATTGTTTACAACATTACATTCTTTTAACAAAAAGGAGGGCTTCGACCCGCCCATATACCGCGTGATATATCTGTTGTGCGGTCCACTTAGCGCTCCACTACTCCACTGCACAGTCCACTTCGCACTCCGCTGCATTCTTTACTTCGTACTCCACTCCACAAAATGTAGAGTCTTTATAAAAATCTAAGCCAAGTTGGGTTGTGCCCAACACTGGCCAAGTGTTGACCAGATACATGAAGTAACCTATCAACAACCTGTATAATGTGGGATCCACCAACTCGACTTCAGAAGCAATTTACTTCTTCAAGTTAGTGATCATCAGTGTAGACAGAGACATGCAATCCTCCATCCTGAACCTCTTTAAGATCTCGATTGCATACTTCCCATTTCCAAGGAAAATCTCTCCTGGTTGTTGCCATACCTCCAATCTCAAAAAGCAATGCATCAAGTTGAGGTCCATCTCGAACTTAGAAGCAAGATGCTCCTTGCACATCCCTATGAGTTTCTATGGTCTTGTTAAGAAGAGATCATGCACATAAAGTACCAAGATGAGTGGCTCACCCTCAACAAGTACACACTACAAGTTGGAGTCAGCGTTATCCATGGTGAAGCCCAAACCAAGAAGATATCCATTGATCCCGGTGTACCATGTGCAAGGAGCTTGCTTCAACCCATAAAGTGCCTTCTTTAACTTGCATATATGAGACTCTCTCCCATACAATTCAAAGCCCTGAGGTTGCTCAAAATACACCTCCTCCTAAATCATCTCGTTGAGGAAAGCAATATTGAAATCCATCAAATGCATCCTCCACCCCATCTTTGAAGCAATGGACATAACTTCTCTCATGGATGCATATCTAGCGACAAGTGCAAATGTTTCCTTTTAATACACTCTGGCGACAAGTGCAAATTTCTCTTCATAACCCACTCCCTCTTGGGAGAATCCTCTCCATGAACCTCTCTTTATACTTCTTGACACTATGATCAATTGCATGTTTGATCTTATAGATCCATCAAGAAGTGATCACATACTTTCCCTTTGGTCTCAACACTATGTCCCATATATCATTCCTCACAATGGAGCTATACTCCTCCACCATGGTATCCCTCTAGACTTGCTCATCTTCAACATCCTCAAAAGTAGAAGGCTCAAACTTGCTGATGCTATTTGTCAATGCCAAATAACTGAAAAATGTTATTGGTGGTATGCTCTGCTTGAAGGTGTTGTTAGGAGCCTCCACATGCTCCTCCGAATCCCTTAAGGTTTATTCGACCCATCTTGGCCTCCTAGCAGAGCTCAAAGGAATATCTAGCTCATCCCCTAGATCTACAGATTGTGTCCTTGTTGCTGGTGTTGTTGGTCCATGTTAAGTCTTAGGAGCTTCTCGCTCTTGATCCTTTACCCTTGTTGGCTCTTTCTCACGAGACCTCCTAAGGGTCTTTCCCTCATTAAATTTGACATCCCGACTTAAAATAACTTTCCTTTGTCCTAAAATGTAGACTCGGTAGGCCTTTGAGACCTCATTGTAACCCACAAATATACCCCTTTATATTAATGGCTCTAGCTTAATTCTCTTCTCCGTGGGAACATGGACATATAATGGACTACGAAAGATGTACAAATGTCTCACATTTGGTTTCACTCCTGTAAGAATCTCCTCAGGAGTCACGTCCTCCAATATTCTGTGAGGACTCATGTTTTACACATATACAACTGCATCGCAAGCCTTTGCCCAAAAAAACATAGGCAATCCCTGATCATAGATCCTTTCCCTCACTACCCCCATTATGGTCTTGTTCTTCCTCTCAACAACTCTATTTTTTTTAGGGTTGTAAGGTATCATTAGCTCCTTAATCCTCGATGTCATGTAAAAATCTTGGAACTCATTGGAGCTATAATTGCCCTCATTATCTGACCTCTACACGTTAATCTTCTTTCTGGTCTAGTTCTCCACAAGAGCTTTGAACTCCTGAAACTGATCGAAGACCTCACCTCTGAACTTTAGGTAGTAGATCCAATTTTTTTTGGAAGAGTCATCTATGAATGTCACAACATACAAAGATCTTGTGATCAACGTTACAAACATAAGACCACCAATCTTGGAATGCATCAAGTCTAACACTCCCTTAGATGTGGTCTCGCTGTGATACCTCTTTGAAACTAGTTTATCAGTGTTGTAGTACTGATAAATGTTAAATGTAAATTCGTATGCACTATGCTATTAATAAAATAAAGGAATATGGAAATTAACACTAAAGCTACACTTCGCTGAAAGAGATATAGCTGCAAGTTAATGTTGGATATTGGTTACCCCTATTAATTAAGTCCTAAGCATCTAATATGAATGATTAGATTATTAGTGATAATGGAAATGATTGATCAACAACCTCCCTTAAAGATAAGAGTTGTCTTTGAGAATGGTGAAGTAGGGCTCGTAAATGAGCTAGTAACTACCTACCACCGATTGGATGAGGTGGAGGTAGTTACCAACTACTAATTGTTTTGGTGAGGGGTATTCTATTGTCTTTTGTGGGCTGATAATCACACAGTGGTAAAGTGGTGAGAGACAAAATGTGACAAAATAACTACAAAAAGAGAACTTACATGCCTAATTGCTTGGGGGGACCCTTTTTTGAGAAAGGTGTCAAGGCTGGGAGTAGCTGGATAACTCTAGTTTTAATTTCAAGTCAGTATTTCTAAACTCTAAATTTTCTAAGAAATAAATTTGTTCTAATGCATTTTGATTTGTTATGCAAGCATAAGACTTGTAAATAGAATGATAGAGACAATTAAAGACACTAAAAGTTTATATGGTGAAATAGTGAAATTTATTGGAAGTTCAATTGCATTTAGAAAAGTGAAAAGATTATAGAAGAAAATATTTTTCAATTGTTTAGGTTACTGTTTGGGATATGTAAATATATTTGAATTTTGCAAGTAAGCATATTCCAACATATTCTAGTATCTATGAATCAAGTATGATAAACATAATCCAAATCTAAAGAAAAAAGCTAGTAGTTAGAAAATATTAGTTTTCTTTTATTGACTGTCTTTTATCAATATGTTGGGTGATATCAAAATATAAATATAAACATAGAATTTTGAAGTAAAATACAAGAAGTAGAAAAGTTATTTTTTTAGAGAAAACGTAGAATTAATTTGAGGTCGAAGGGACATGTCGTAATATATGTGTGTGTGTGTGTTGAGGACATAATTTCTAATAAAAGAGATTAGGATAAGACCATTGCGCATGTTCAATTATGTACAGATTAATTAGCTCATAAGGAAAGGACTTGAGAAAATCAACACAATATACAAGAAGAAAATGAAAAACAAGTTATAGTTTCTAAATACATTCCATAAGATACATAGTGAACTTAGTGGATTAATTTTAGCTTATGAGGTCAGAAATATGACCCAAAACAACACAAAGAAGAATAAATACATATCTTATATGCAAAACCAATAGTTTCTCTACACACAAAACATAAGCATTGAAGTATAATTAATGGAGAAAATTACATTGAATATAATTGAGAAAGAATAATATTGAACGAGTCTGAAAAATGAATATAAACTGCTAAAAATCATAGTGGATGGCAAATGGTGACCTTCATATTCATAAAAACAAATAAATATAATATTAACGTCTTTGGGTTATTGAACCCTTTTATAAACAGTTATATATGAGACATTAAAGCTTACAATTTACAAACTTCCATTTAGGGAGTATTCTCTGGGAATTTAACTTAATAATTAAATAAAAAAATGATTGGATCTCTAGTTTTCCAACTTCGACAAAAAATTCGGGAACATGCAGAGAAATAATCCAGGGGTTTCAAGATCATCCGACTTGGAAAGAAGAAGCCGAATTCTCCATGAGTGGTAAGAAGGCTTTAAATTATACCCTCGAAGGGAAAACTTTAAAAATTAACCCGAGTGTGTAATTAAAACACAATTTCATTAATATTTATTAAAGTACAAAGGAGTTAAAATATTGCATGAAGCAAAGAAATAGTGGTGAAGGGTATTTACTTGAAAGATATCTCCATAAATAGAATGTTCTGCCATAACCATGCAGTTACAAATAAATTTATATGAGTACGGTTAAAAATTTATAATTTTGGTTAAAATAAGAAAACATAGAATCTTTGTGAAAAAATAAATTGAAGGTTGGTTAGGGTTATAACCCTCTAAAAACCCTATGTTGGAATCAAGGAAGAATGGGTGGGAATGACACAAGTATCTATATGCATAGATACTTTTGTAGGGTTAAAGCCTTAGGTGAGAATTTAAAGAAAATACTATAGAAAAATATATTTGTCAATTAAAAGATTATTATGGCAAAAAATAAATAAAATGCACTAGTACACGAAAGAAGTTCTCCTTGGAGTACCAAATTCTTTCCAAAACAATTTGCTACAGGGAAGAATACAACACCCAAATAGTAAAATGGTTAAGAAGTATCTTACTGCCTAGTAATTGAAGGGTTAAGGTTTAACTTGTAACAACATAACATGTAAAGGATGAATTGAAGGAGAACATTAAAAACAAATCCTTTTATTATACTTGAATAAATATGGTTACAACGTATTTGAGATGATTTTAGGTGCATCAAGGCCAAGTGAACCTTGGCAAACTAATTCGACAAACACTAGAACCAAGAAAGAGCTCAAAGTTGAGACAAGGAAATTGTCTTGAATACCTGAAAGCAGGGAGAAAACAATTAGAAAACTTGTACAAAAAATAAATTAGTTTCAATGATAACAAATAAATAACATTTGTGAAGTATAAATAATAGCCTTTCCAGAAGTATACCTTCAGTTGGACCAATCGAGTAGGGAAGTGAACGTGCAACCCCTGGTTTGATTTCCTTGGATGTCAAAACGAGAATTAACAACATGAACTCTTTGATAGTACATGAGTAACTAAGGTTCCAGGGTAAATGCATAAGCTAGTTGGAGAATGAACGGAGCGTTGTCCAAAGAAAAAACAAATGCATGCATCCACAAGTCGGCGATAGGGGCAATCATTGAAACAACAAAATAACGTTAATCTATGTATGTCGTAGATCCATCAAGAGCTAATCTCATTCGTTGGTTGTAGGGTTTGCTTAAGTCTTTGTGTCAACAACTTGAAGCAACACGTGCAAGTAGGTATGCATGCCACAACCAAGGAATAGTCTAGAAAGATTATAATTGAAACATACCACATAGAACCTAATTACAAAAGCTTCACAACTTATATTAAGAACTATTAAAAATTTGTATGTGTATCATGCCACAAGTAAGGTTAACTTGTGATGGTAAATGTAAGCCACAACATTAAAAAAATACAAGCGCTCGTATGAGAGTTAGCCTATTGTATGCATAAATTTTAGAATGACCCACACTAAAAGGGTTAAGGCCCTATTTGGTAGAGGGCGCTAAAGTTTTAATTAAGAAAGAGATAAGAAAAAAATTAATTCCGAAGTAATATATCTTAGGTTAGGAGGCCCATGGGGCGTAGAATAGACAATGATGGGGTGTACTGCTAAGGCATTCTGTAATGTGAAGGTCACCACTTCAAAACTTTGTGGGAAAAAATACAACCATGTTAAGGGCTTGTGTGACCTAGGCCATGTGTGATCCCCTGGTGATTTTAATGACTTAGATGCCCATGGGTCACAGTTTTTCAAGCCAAAGGTTAAGCATGCAGTCATCTCATGACTCGCACAACTTAGCAAACAAAAAGATATCCTAAGGTAGGAGTTTTAAATAAATTTTAATAGATTTTAATAATAAATCACCTTTGAAGAACTTTTTTAGGTTTAAGTTAAAATGATTGAATGTAACATAAAGGTTAAGTTTAGCCAAAATTGAAGAACATAAGAGAATAAGGATATTTAGATAAGATTTGTGATGTATATGAACTCCATGAAATGAATAATGATTAATAGAAGGATTATGAAAGTACTTGTTTTATATTATATATTATGGTGTGATAATGTGGGGCTAGTTACAAGTGGTATCAATGCTGTAGGTTACAAAATTGAGCTTTCCATGGGTCCTAAACTAAAATATTATTTTCTTTGTGACATACAGACAATCAAACAGTTGCATTTTTTTTAATGGCTGAAGATAACAATGGACAAACTTCTATAGGGTCACCTAGGGAAGGTGAGGATCATTATACTAATATGAGAATGATGGGAGGAGAGATTGATAATACAAACAATCATGAATCTGAAATCCTACAAGTAGTTTGTAGTTTAAAGGTATATTTAGACAATATTAAAGTTAATTAAGAAAAAATGTATAAAGCAAAGGATGAACAAGAGGATATTAGTGGCTACATACTCAGAAGATTGGAAGAAAATAAAGATTGTAGGAAAGATGAAAAAAAATCATAGGAAAAAAGAACTAGAAGCGAATCCACTGACAAAACTAAGTCTATAACTTCCAGTGAAAGTCAAGCACTTAGGTTTGATGAAAGGGAGGAACAAATGTTTGGTACTAAAATCTATTTGTAAAAGAAGAAAAAGACTACATCTCAATTGCAAGGGGAATTTAAAAAGAGTAAACCTCCAAACCTTGATGGAGAATCTAAAGAAGGGGATGAAGCTTGAATTTTGAATATGTCAAAATATTTTGAGGTCTACAATAACCCTAGCAATCTAAAAGATATATTAATACATATCAAGTAACTGGTAAAACAACTTTATGGTGGGAGGAGAATAAAACAATAAAGAAGATTAGAAACAAACATTTGACGTGGAAGCTATTTAAAAAGGAATTCAAAAAGAAATATTTAATAAAAAATTATTTAGACAAAAAAGCGAGAGAGTTCCATGAGTTAAGGATGGTACAATCAACCATGGATGAATTTGTGAACAAATTCATGAGTTTGCCGAGGTATGTACCATACCTGAAAGAAGAAAAAGAAAAAATAACAAAGGTTTATTAGCCGCCTTCCTTTTTCATATAAGGAGACAATTGAATTTGACAATCCAAAAACTATGGATGAAACAATAAGGAAAGAAAAATTCTGTTACAACCACAACAAAAAAAATGACAATTTAAAACGCTGGATGGCCAAGAAAAATGAGAGGTTTAATATTAAGGAAATGAGATTTAAAAAACCTATCTCTTCCAATGCTTTTAAAAGCATTCAAGGAGGAAATCATACCAAATGTTTGGAATCTCGATTGTCATTAGACGAAAACCCATAGATGTTAGTCAATGACTGCATCGTCAGAGATAAGGATCCACGTGATCCGAATTGGATCCATAAAGAATAATCGGAAGAACCATGGTTGTACCAGGTTGGGACAGACTTCAAAGAATGTAAAACAGCAATAAAAAACACCTCTAAACCAGTGGCAGTTAGCAGCCAGCGTGGAACGATGAGGACCTTGGTCAAAGCGCGCTGACCGAGGCCCATGGAGACTGCGCAGGAGGCGAAATTAGCCGCTGGGAGGCTTGGATCGGGAAACAAAGGGAGTTTTTGATGCACTATTAGTGCTATGGGCGAAAACCCTCAAAATGGAGAAGCCTCGAGTGCTCGGTCGCATGAGAATCGGGAAAACCGTGGGGAAAAAGGCTAAAGGCAAAGGCGGGACCCGCGCTAAAAAAAAAGGCGGTATTGATCGGAGGCATCCCTTGGCGGTAAGAAATTTTGGAAAAAACAGAGTGATTCCACTCAGCGCCCGATGCGTGGCAAGCAGAGGAGAGAGAAAATCGTCGCTCATCACGCGCTAGCAGTTGAGCAAGTCAACCAGATGAAACGAGCAAATGGCGTCAGATCTGGGGGCTCCAGATCTAACGAATGAGATCGTGCCCAATGGAGAAGACGGAATTGATGGGGATTAAGCCGCGGTTTAAAAGAACTTGAGGTCTGAATTAACCGCCAAGGTGGCAAATGACTCATTCTGTAACGTAACTAAAGAAACAAACAGATGAGGCAAGCTGGCGCAGTTCTCAGGAGGACAAGTGGCCGCTCCTTGTGAGTTTGATGATGACGCCGAGACAGGGAACTCTAAGCGCAGCTGTAGCAGGCGATCCGACGGAGTTGGAAGAGGAATCGAATAGCCATGAGCTCGAGTGGCTTTAAAACCATGCACAGACCAGCTGAAGGGGGTCTGTCGGGACCGGAAAGACAGGACACACACACACGAAAGAACAGAGAAAGCAAAAAGCAAAGAGAAGATAGAGGGCCGAGTTGACCAAAGGCAGCATCGAGCACCAGAGGGCTTGAGAAAATCGAGCAGACCGAGCACCACATTGGGATCCTTCCATTCTAGACCTGAGAGGTCAGAAAGTTGGTAAGGCCGAGAGTTTGTGTACTCTAATGGCTTGGGGAATCCAAGAACCACGCTACCAAGCTATCCTATGACATGAGACTCATATTGAGCTCCTTCTTTGTAAATCTCTACTTTAAGACACAATAAAAGAAAGCCACCAATGAAAGCTGGACTGAAGATGTAGCCCTGGAGGATAGGGTGAACTCCTTATTAATTTCTTGCATTCTTATATTTGCTTATTGTATTTCTCTGCTGTCTTCCTTTTCAAGTGTCTATGTATATGCAATCTGATCGATCCGTTACTTAAATAACCTAGACACGCACACCAGCACATGAGTCTGTAATACCTTTACTCAATAATTCTTAACGGAGATCACTCATAGGGTGATTATCAGATCAAGTGGTATTAGAGCTTTAGGCCATAAGGTTAGACAAGCTTGTGTTGGTTTAGCTGTTGAATGCTCACTAGATCAAAGCTCAAATTAGGAGAAGGAGAGTTGGTCGAAACTAATCCTGAGATTGGGAGAGTCTATCCTTGGAAGACAATGTCAGAGGAAGGTTCTGTGGGTCCAGACCCTCAATTCATAGAAAGTTTCCTAGCTATAAAGTCTATGGTAGAATAAATGTATAGGGACTTTAGAAAGCATAAGGATGAAGATTCATCAGGCTCTAAACAATATAAATAAGAAGATGAATCTCATTCCCATGACCACTCAAAAGGAAAAGGGAAAGAGGAAAGCTTTCTCACACCTCCTAATAGCCCTATGCATAATAAGAAAGCATCTTTGATTAAGCTAGATGTTAAATTCGACTTGCCTATATATGATGGAGAGCCAAATGCTGAAAAGTTGGACAATTGGATTAGACAAATTGATGTGTATTGCAGAGTGCAGAATATCGACTCAGACAAGAGCAAAATTCAGCTGGCAAGCCTACGCCTAGGAGGCATTGCCTTGGTTTGGTGGGAAGGAAGAACCCAAGCTGACATAAAAATACATGGTAAGACCATCTCCGTTTGGAGTGAATTTGTTTCTGCCATCAAGAAGCAATTCTATCCATTGGCCTACATGCAACAAGCCATGATGAGTTGGCAAACTCTTTGGCAGTTGAAAGGGCAAAGTGTGCAAGGGTACACTAAAGAATTTAGAAAGAGAGCATTGATTCTAAGGATCTCATTAGACTCACCAGAGACTCTTTTGAAGTACATTAGTGGTCTACACAACTACATGAGGCATACCATCCTCATGTTTAATCCCACTAGTATAGATGAGGTATCTGTACAAGCTACTCATCTAGAGGCTAGAGGAAAGAATGGAAGTCCAGAAGTTGGGGGACCATCCCAACCCACTGTAAGCAAGAGCAAGGAGAAAAGAAAGCAAAAGTGGAAAACAAGGAAGGCTAACACTGCACAGAAAAGCAAAGCTTCATGCACTCACTGTAAAAAGGATGGGCATGATGATGAGCACTGTTGGATTTTGCATCTAGAGCTGAGACCTAAGAAGTCTGAGGGTAAGAAGAAGAAGACTACTGCAGCTATTCAGAAATATTTGGGTCAGACTCGAGAGATGAAACAATCATTGTAGCCACAGGTATAAAAGGTAAGAATTCTGAAGCATCTACTAGTAATTCTGCTTAATCTATTATTGATGAAGAACATGAGAGAAAAAGACATGAGCTTTTCCATATTCGAGTTGTTTCCAAATATCAAAAGATTGATACTTTGTTTGCTGGCTCACAAATAAATTTGATTTCTGAAGCAATTGTAAAGAAATTTGGATTAGCAACTACACCTCACAAGAAACCATACCCATTAGGACAGTTGAATGATAAAGCACAACTACAAGTGACTAGACAGCGCAAACTCAAGTTTTCTTTTGGGTCAACATTTGTAGATGAGGTTGAGTTAGACATAATTCCTTTGGATATATGTGGAATTGTTTTAGGGAGTCCTTACTTGTATGATAGAAAAGCTAGTTTCTATAGAGCTGAGAACAAGTATCTACTTGTTAAAGATGGAATCGAATACTTTGTAAGAGCTCATAAGCTCAAGAATAATTATACTCTCATAAACTCAGGGCAGATGGAAAGAATGATAAATTCGTGAAAACAATTCTTACTAATGGTTGTAAAGGAAAACAAATCTGATAAAACCAATGTATTTGAGGGCTGTAATGCTAAGCAGCAAGCTGATATAGAAAATATTGTTTCAGAGTATGATGTTCTGTTTCAAGAACCTAAAGGTTTTCCACCCAAAAAAGGAAATAGTACATGATATTACTTTGTAGCAAGATGTTCCATTGCCTAACATCGGAATGTAAAGGTTGTCTGCTTTAGAGAATGCTGAAATCAAGAAGCAGGTGTAGGAGTTGCTCGAGAAGCTGGTCATCAGGCCTAACACATCACCATGTAGGTCACCAATCATTTTGGTGAGAAAGAAAGATGGCTCGTGGAGAATGTGCATTGACTACTGAGCACTAAATAAGATAACAATAAAAAATCGTTATCCCCTTCCTCGCATAGATGATCTTTTAGATCAATTGAAGGAAACTGTTTATTTCACCAAGATGGACTTGCATAGTGGATACCATCAGGTCAGAGTTGCAGAGCAAGATGCATGGAAGGCTGCTTTCAAAACAAAGCAGGGATTGTATGAGTGGCTGGCTATGCCTTTTGGCTTGACCAATGCCCCTGCTACTTTGATGATATTAATGAATGATGTACTCAGACCTTTTCTTGATGATTTTGTTATTGTATATATGGATGACATTCTGATTTTTAGTAAAATGTGGGAGGAACACTTAAAGCATGTTAAGTAGACATTAGATGTTTTGAAAAGAGAAAAACTTTATGTTAAACTCTCCAAATGTGAATTCGGCAAAACATCTCTAAATTATTTGGGTTATATAGTAGGGGGTGGTGAATTGAAAATAGATCCCTCTAAAGTGGCAGTCATTGTAAACTGACCTAAACCCAAGTCTGCTACAAAAGTGAGAAGCTTCTTAGGAGCAGCACAATATTTGAGGAAGTTCATCTCTAACTTTTACTCAATTGCAGCTCCCTTACATGCTTTGACAGGATTGAACAAGGTGTTTTAGTGGGGAGGCAAACATCAAAAATCCTTCGACACCTTGAAAGAAAATATTAGTACATCACCTATACTAGCACTGTCTGATCTACAAAGACCATTTGAGATCCAAAAAAATGCCAGTGACTATGCCATGGGAGCAGTGTTGACACAACACGGTAAACCCATATGTTATCATTATGAGACTTTTAATTCTGCAGTAGTTAACTATCCTACATATGATAAAGAATCGTATGCATTAGTTTAGAGTGTGAAAAAGTGGAAACATTGTTTAATGGGCAAAGAGACAGTAATACATACTGATCATCAACCACTTCAATATCTACACTCCCAAACTAAGTTGCAGCAATCAAAACATTACAGGTGGATGGGTTTTCTACAACAGTTTCATTTGGTCATCAGATATAAAAAGGGCATACATAACAAAGTTGCAGACATGTTATTTAGACCCATTATAAATGCATCTACTATAATTAATCATAATTTTGTACTACATGAAAGGTACATTGAACAATATGTTCAAGATATAGACTTTAAAGATGTATATGCCACTTTGAGTCAAGGAAAAAATGTAGAAGAATTGGATTATCATGTGAAGGATCGACTCTTATATCATTGTGGGAAACTCTGCATTCCACAAATAGAGAGAGTAAAGATAATTAGAGAGGCACACACTTCTCTAATATCAAGTCACTTTGGGGTAAGTAAAAGAGTTTCACAACTGCAAATATTTTGTTATTGGCCAAAAATGAATGAGACGGTTTCTAGATATGTGAGAAGGTGGACCATATGTGCCAAAAGCAAGCCCAATAATAGAAAACTAGGCCTGTACACTCCATTACCAGTTCCTTCTCACCCTTGGAAAAGTGTTTCCATGGATTTTGTTGGGGGACTGCCTAAGTCTAGAAAGGGTCATGATTATCTGTATGTGGTTGTGGATAGGTTCAGCAAAATGTGTATTTTGATACCTTGTAATAAGTAGGTTACAGTTGAACAAACTGTAAAACTATTCTTTGAACATGTATAGGTTCATTTTGGATTACCCACTTCTATTGTATCTGATCGAGACACTCAATTTGTGGGGAAGTTTTGGTCAAGTTTGTGGGAACTGATGGACACCCAATTGAAGAAAAGCATAGCTTTTCATCCACAAACGGATGGCCAGACAGAAGTAGTTAACCAGACAGTGATCCAGCTACTCAGGGGATATTGCAACAAACATCCTAAACTTTGGGATGAACACTTGTGTTATGTGCAGCATGCTTACAACAGAGCAAAACATTCTTCCACACAGAGATCTCCTTTTGAAACCTATTTTGGTTTCACACCAAGGTATCCTTTGGATTTTGTCTTTGGTAAAGATACCACTGTTGATGGACACAGTGATGTGGACAAGGCAACTAGGTTCATTGAATAGATATAGGAGATCCACCATGCATTATAGGAACAGCTGGAAAAGAGCCAAGCCAAATACAAGGCAAGGCATGACAAGCATCAGGTGGAGCATAGTTTTCAAGTTGGAAACTAGGTCTGGCTGTATATCAACAAGGATAGGATGCAAGGTGAAGGTAAAAAGCTAAAACCTATGAGGTATGGACCTTTTAGGATACTTGAGAAGATTGGTGAAAACGATTTTCGCCTTGATCTACCAGCTTACATGCACATCTACTCAGTCGTAAATGCAGATTGCTTGAGATTGTTTGAACCTTCGATGATTGAGGATCCTAAAGAGCAAATTCAATTGCCTTCTACTAATGACATGCTACCTGAATATCTGAATGAATTGCAGGAAGACACAGTCTTGGACAGGAAGGTGAGGACAATGCGCAGGGGAAACGTTGAGTACCTCAGAATTGGACTCAAAGGTTTGAAGCTGAGCATTGCAAAGTGGATTGAGATTGGGCAAGTGAGACAACAGTACCCTCACTTAGTTGATGCTTGAAAGAAAACCAACTTTTGGTGGTCCAAAATCTTTTCAGTGGGAAGGCCGTGATCCGAATTGGATCCATAAAGAATAATCAGAAGAACCATGGTTGTACTAGGTCGAGACAGACTTCAAAGAATGTAGAATAGCGATCACAAACACCTCTAAACCAGTGGCAGTTGGCAGCCACCGTGGAACGACGAGGACCTCGTTCAAAGCCCGCTGACCGAAGCCCATGGAGACTGCGCAGGAGGTGAAATTAGCCCCTGGGAGGCCTGGATTGGGAAACAGAGGGAGTTTTTGATGTGTGATTGCCGATTAGTCGGGCGAAAAACCTCAAAATGGAGAAGCCCGAGCACTCGGTTGCATGAGAGCCAAGAAAATCATGGGGAAAAGGGCTAAAGGCAAAGGCGGGACTCGTGCTCCAAAAACTAGTGGTATTTATCGGAGGCATCCCTGGGCGGTAAGCAATTTTGGCGAAAATGGAGTGATTCCACTTAGCACCCGATGCATGGCAAGCAGAGGAGAGAGAAAACTACCGCTCATTGCGTGCTAATGGTCGAGCAAGTCAACCGCGCGAAACGAGTAGATGGCATCAGATCTGGGGGCTCCAGATCTAACGGCTGAGATCACGCCTGATGGAGAGGATGGAATTGACGAGGGATTAAGCCGTGATTTAACAGAACTTGAGGTATGAATTGACCACCAAGGTGGAAAATGACTCATTCCATAACGTAACTGAAGAAACGAACTGACGAGGCAAGTTGGCGCAATTCGCAGGAGGACAAGTGGCCGCTTCCTGAGAGTCTAATGATGACGCTGAGATAGGGAAATCCAAGCGCAGCTGTAGCAGGCGATCCAACAGAGTTGGAAGAGAAATCAAATAGCCATGAGCTCGAGTGGATTTAAAACCATGCATAGACCAGCTGAAGGGGGTCTGTCGAGACCGGAAAGATGGGACACACCCACACATACGGAAGAACAGAGAAAGCAGATAGAGAAAGAAAAAAGCAGAAAGAAGACAGAGGGCTGCGCTGACCAAAGGCAGCATTGAGCACCAGAGGGCTTGAGGAATTCGAGCCATCCCTGAAGGGGATTTGTCAAGACCGAGCACCACATTGGGCTCCTTCCATTGTAGACCCAAGAGGTCAGAAAGCTGGTAAGGTCGAGAGTTTGTGTACTCCAGTGGCTTGGGGAATCCAAGAACCACCCTACCAAGCTATCCTATGACAGGAGACTCATATTGAGCTCCTTCTTTGTAAATCTCTACTTTAAGACACAAAAAAAGAAGGCCACCAATGAAAGTTGGACTGGAGATGTAGCCCTGGAGGATAGGGTGAACTCCTTATTAATTTCTTGTGTTCTTATATTTGCTTACTGTATTTCTCCGTTGTCTTCCTTTTCAAGTGTCTATGTATATGTAATCTGATTGATCCGTTGCATAAATAACCTAAACACACACACCAACACATGAGCTTGTAATACCTTTACTCAATAATTCTTAACTGAGATCACTCATAGGGTGATTATCAGATCACCACGAGAGGTAGGTAGTCCATGTTGTGAAACACACAGGGAGTGCTAGTTTATCTAATGTATAATAATCTCCCCCCTAGCGCGAGCCAAGTACGTATTGAACTTGTGACCTATGCTTTTTTACCACTTGTTGTAGAATTCAAAGCCTTAACATTTTCCAAATATGCTTTATTCTCATTCGAGTATGTTGGTAGAGGATATGTGAATTTTATCAATTTGTGATAGATTTCCAAATCTCAACTCCAAGAGACATTAAGTAGTACTTCATTCTGACCTTCTAAGAGAAGAATAACGTCCATGAGAAGTAGAAGGAAATGCGGAGGAGTTATTGATTAGTGCCATAAAAGTAAACTAAAGAATTAGAAATAAGAATGAAAAGTTATCTCAAGAAATCAACTCTCTCAAAACAAAGAAGGAAGAAGCTAAAAAAAATAGAAATGTTGAGCAATACGCTGAAGGAAAAGGAAGAAATCTGTGAGAAATTGGAAGTTGATCATTGTATTTATAAAAGGAGAGTTGGATAAAGCAAACAAGAATTTTAAGAGTTCCCATACCTTGGATTTCATTCTCATCTCTCAAAGGCCACTACATGACAAATATGGACTTGGCTATATAGGTGAATCTTGCAATTCAAAGGAATAAACCATTGTTCATCATGAAGAAAATCCTAGAAGTTTCGCTGATGTCCTTAAAATATCTTATCATTTTAACCTTACAACAAACAAAGTTCATCCAAGGAATAATAAACAAACCCTTCCCAAAAGGAATATCTCATCAAGGCAAGCTTATCCTAATAAGTATCAAACTATTTTTCTTGATCATTATTTCTTTTGTAAAAATTTTGGTCATCAGGCAAAACATTGCAAGGCTTATGGGGCTAGTAATCAAATAAGATTGTTGATCCAAAGAGGCAAGGCCAAATTAGAACTTATATTTCCTTTTCTCCTCTTTCTATGTATAGCCTAGAATGCTACAAATGTAATAATCGAGGCCATGAAGCACAAAATTGTCCACTGGAACTAAGAGAGAAAGTTTGGAGAAATAAGATTGAAGGATTTACCTTTGAAAAAAGCAGTCTAACTTTGTGTGCTTAGAAAAAGGAAAATCAATGGTTTGTTGATAGTGGATGTTCTAGGCATATGACATATGACCGCAAAAAGTTCATCTCATTAAGCACATAAAAGGATAGAAATGTGACCTTTGGAGACAATGAATGTGCTAAAATTGTTGGGAAAGGCACAATGAGTCTCATCAATGGCAAGGGAAAAGCACAAAATTCTCTATATGTTGAAGGGCTCAAGCATAATCTTCCGAGTGTCAGCCAAATATGCGATCAAGGACATGATCTCGTATTTAGTTCCAAGGACTGTGAGATAAGGAAATCACCTTCAGGAAAATTTGTAGGAAGAAGAATACGAACAACAGATAATGTATACATTCTCATTGAAATTCAAGAAGAAAGATGTTACATGAATCAAGCAAATGAAAGTTGGTCGTGGCACAAGCGTTTGGGACACCTAAGGTTTGATACCTTGGTGAAGATTAGTAAAACTAAAGCAATAAGATATATCCCTAGAATATCAAAGCAAACAAATGTTATTTGTGCACCATGTTAACATGGAAAGCAAACCAGGACCAACTTCAAATCAAAGGAGTGTTTGACATCAAAACCTCTCGAAATAACTCATGTAGATTTGTGCAGTCCAACCAGGACTCGAACTCTACAATGAGAAAGTTATTTTATTTTATTTATAGATGATTACACTAGAATTGTGTGGGTATTTTTCATAAGATATAAATCAGAAGCACTAGATTGTTTTAAAACTTTCAAAGCAGCAGTTGAAAATTAAAGTGAGTTGAAGATCAATTGCTTAAGAATGGATAGAAGTGGGGAATTTACTTCAGGTGAATTCAATGAATTTTGTGAAAAATATGGAATCAAAAGGGAACATTTTGTTGCTAGGACTCCACAACAAAATGGAGTAATATAAATAAAGAACAAATATGTACAAGGGACTGTAATAACAATGTTGTTGGAAGTTGATTTACATGAAAAAATTTGGAGGGAGGCTGTTGGGGCAACAATATATATCATGAGCAGAGCTCAACTTTGGGTAAATAGTGATAAAAATCCATATGAACTATGGAAACTAAGGCCTTCCTTTGTGAAACACTTCAAAATATTTGAAAGCAAATGCTTTATGAAGATTAATGATGATTCATTTACTAAGCAAATTTGATTCACATGTTGATAAAGGAATTTTCCCTGGATACTCATTAGAAGCAAGGCCTACAAATGCTACAAAAATTGTTTGCGGAAGATAGTTGAGAACATTGAAGTAAAGATAGATGAGACTTTTCCTGCAAGAAAAAAAAAAAAGTTCCAACTAATGAAGAAGACCCTATCCTTGCAAATCCACAATAATGTGTTACAAAAGAAAAGGAGTTGGAAAATCAAAAGGAGAAACCATCTCAAACACCATCAAAGTTAAAGATTATAAGAAAACATCATCCAAAAGACCAAATAATTGGAGATGTGGATGGAGGAATACAAACTCGAAGAAAGATCACAGACACTCCAAAAAGAATGATATTGCCTTATTATCCATAATAGAACTAGAGAATTTCACTCAAGAAAGGATCCTCACTGGATAAAAGCGATCAAAGAAGAGATGAAAAAAAATGAAAAAATGAAACATGGGAACTATTACCTTGTCCAAAGGACAAGAATGTCACAGGAACCAAGTTGGTGCATAAGAAAAAAATGAATGAAGATGGACAAGTCATTAGAAACAAGGAAAGATTGGTGTGCAAGGGATACACTCAAATTGAAGGAATTCACTTTGAAGAGACTTTCACTCTTATTGATAGACTAAAGGCTATAAGGATGTTTTTAGCAGAAAAAAATTGTATAGAAGAGTGGGCAGGGAGCAACAAACAAGAAACAATAACTTTTGTGAATCATCCGTGCCACCAATCAAGTGTTGCGGTTGTAATGAGAACCATTTGTGGAGAGACTGTACACAAAATCCATTGAACCGAAAAACAATAGTAAACAATATGGAAGAAGTATCTACAAATAATGATGTTGCCTGCAATATCCCAAGGATTAGTTCAGTGTTGCATGGAATACAGGTATATCATCAATCCACTATGGTGGAGATCCAAGATAAAATCTTTGGAAAGAATGTGATTGTGATAATTGAACCTGGTTTTACTTTAAGTGTGTAATTGAAAATTGTGGACTTAAAAAGGAAAAAAATTATAAACCTTGGTTAGTACAATTGGACATAGGAGCTTAAAGAAAAGTTATTGAAACAAGTAAATATTGTTCAATAGATCTCAATGGAATGAATACTAAATTAAATTTGAACATTCTGCTTTTAGGATCTTATGATGTTCTTGTTGACATAGATTGGTTAGAACCACGCATGTTAACATTAAATTATTTAAAGATGTATTTTACATGTTTTAATGAAGAAGAGGAGGCCTGTATGGTAAAAAGGGTTCCAAGATCCATTTTTGTGAGGCAAATATTTACCTTACAATTAAATAAATGTGCTTGAAATGGATGTTAAATGTTTACAATTAAGATTGAAGACCTTTCTAGTAGCAATCATAAATCATCTATAGAGTATTATTCTATATTGGAACAATATAAGGATGTATTTCCTACACAAATACTAGGACTTCCTCCAAGAAGGGATATAGAATTTACTATTGATCTCATTCCTAGAGAAGTTTCAATATCAAAAGCACCATACAAAATGAGTATTCATGAACCGATGGAATTAAAAATGCAGCTACAAGAACTGTTAGACCAAAAGTATATAAGACCTAGTGAATCACCTTCGGGTGCAACAATCTTATTTGTTAAAAAGAAAGTTGGAACCCTTAGTGTTTGTATATATTATAGACAACTTAACAAAATGGCCATAAAAAGAAAGTGTCTCTTGCCCCATATTGATGACTTATTTGACCAAGTCAGGGGAGGTTTAATCTAAAAAATAAACCTAAGATATGGATACCATCAAATTAGAATCAAAGACAAATATATTCACAAAATAACATTCAGGACATAGTATGGACATTATGAGTTCATGGTACTTCCATTTGAACTCACTAACGCACTAACCACTTTTATGTGTCTGATGAATAATGTGCTAAGTCCATTTTTGAACAAATTTGTCATTGTATTCATAGATGACATTTTAGTCTACTTAAAGAGTAAACAAGAACATGATCAATATTTAAAAATGGTTCTCCAAACACTCAGAAAATGAGATGTATGCTAACCTTAACAAATGCTCATTTTATCATAACCAGATTCATTATTTAGGCAATGTTGTATATGAGGAAGGGATTGTTGTGGATCTGGAAAAGATAAAAGATATCACATAGTGGCTAATGCCTAAGGATGTAGCTTAGGGGTGATTTTTGGGGCGAATGTTCGCCCTTTGGTGAAATTAAGGGGTTTTAAATTTTTAGTGGGCGAATATTTTGTACCATAGTACATTTGTACAAATCACCTCAAATAGACCACCTTATTTTAAGGGAGAGGGTAAAAAAGGTAAATTTAGCCCTTGAAATTAGGAGTTACAACCTTCCATTCGCCCATTTTCAAGAATAGGTTTTATTTAAGTGAATCCTATGGGCCAAAGGCCCAAATACCATATTTATAAAAGAGGTATGGTAAATTAATAAAAATATAAATAAATGAGAGGTATGGTAAATTAATAAAAATATAAATAAATGAGAGGTATGGTAAATAAATAAATCATTTTTTATATTTACTCCATAAGTCCCTTATATACATGCAAGGGTGTAAACAAATAAAATATAAGTAAAGTGGAGGTATGGTAAATAAATAAAACGTCTTTTATACTTACTCAAAAGGTATGGTAAATAAATAAAAATATAAATAAACTAGACGCATGGTAAATAAATAAAACCTCTTTTTATATTTAGTCCATAACCCTCGTTCTATTTATGAAGGCTCAAGAAAGAGGTTTTATTTAAGTGAATCCTATGGGCCAAATACCATATTTGTAAAAGAAGTATGGTAAATTAATAAAAATATAAATAAGCGAGAGGTATGGTAAACAAATAAAACATTTTTTTTATATTTACTCTATAAGTCACCTTGTATTTATGAATGGTGTGGTAAATTAATAAAAATAAAAAAACATTTTTTTTTTATTTTTTATATTAATACCATGCAAAAAAACATTATTAACCCTAATATTAGTATTAATAAAAATAAAATGGCACATGGTATTGACCATGGTATTCACCAAAATGGCACATGGTATTGACCCATGGTGTTCACTTGGAATGTAGCCTATTTAAATGGGGAATTAAACTAGCATAGATCCATCTTTATTCTGGATCTACTAACCCCGGAGAGGTATCAAATATCGTGATATGCAAACTAGCATAGAGTGAAAAAAATTTGATCCGATCAAGAGTAAAAATGGATGTTGTAATTTAATGTATGTTAAACATTTTAGCTTGGTTAAAATAAAAATCAACTATTAATTTTATTAATTTTTATAAATTACTAATAGAATTTTTTAAGCTCCAGGTTTATGATAACCCATGGTATTGACTCATGGTATTCATGTGAGCATAGACTATTTAAAGGGGAAATTCTATATTAGATCCATCTTAATTATGGGTCTACCAAGTGCTCAGAGGGATAAATAGATTTCATCCCCCTAAGAGTGGTAGATGTCGAGTTAAGATGGATATAGGTTGGTTTTTATGATAGTGAAGATATTAAATAGACTTAGGAAATTATATTGTAAAAACACCTTAAGGTGAATGGTTAAAGCATAGACATTGGACAAATATATTTGTATACTTCTCTTTTAAACTGAAACAAATCCAAGGCTAAAAGGAATGGATTGATTAAACAGATTGTAATTTGGGTAATTTTTCTAATTGCAAACGGAAACATACTTGTGCATTGACAGGCTGGTTACGAGGTCCCTAGAAGTGGAGTAAACAGATTGTAATTTGGGTAATTTTTCTAATTGAAAATAGGAACATAGAAGTGATGAATTTCAATTTTTCTTGGTTTTATATATAGTATTAGGTTTTTTCTCATGCTTTCCTTGGATGGCACGAGTGAATTTTATCTTACACCCACTAGATTATCAATATGTAATTTCTGTAATTTTGATTTCAAAAGATATTTTAAAGAAATGCAATGATTTTATTTGTGTATTCAATAAACACAAGATTTTATAATTGAGTAAAATATTTGCCATGCCTGGAGAAAGATTCACCAAAAAATTATATATACATATCATATTATTGATAAAATCGCCTTCCATTTTTCCTATATACCATAGAGATTCGCCCATTTATTATACATGTAAATTTAGGGGGGGTTCTTAAAATTTTCCCTGATGTAGCTAATATTTGGTATTTCACGGGAATTATAGGTTATTATAGAAGGTTCATAGAGGGATTTTCCAAACTAGCATACCCAATCATTTGTTTACAGAAGAATGGAACCATGTTTGAATGGAATCAGAAATGTTAAGATAACTTTAAATTGAAGCAATTGTTAAATATTGCTCCAATTCTGAAATTAGTTGATCCCAAAAAAGACTTTGTAGTATGTACCGATGCATGTAAGGAAGGTTTGAGGGGAGGTCTAATTCTTGAAGGTAATGTAATAAGTTATTAATCCATAAAAATGAAATATCATGAGAAGAATTATGCCACACATGACCTAGAGCTAACAACAATCATTCATGATCTAAAAAGGTGGAGGCACTACCTTATAGGGAGAAAATTTCAGCTAAAACCTGATAATGACAGTCTCAAATATTTATTTGACCAACCAAATTTCCC
Organism: Pinus taeda; assembly: GCA_000404065.3. NCBI lineage: Eukaryota > Viridiplantae > Streptophyta > Pinopsida > Pinales > Pinaceae > Pinus > Pinus taeda. The sequence goes on along the minus strand of APFE031614686.1, from coordinate 160,695 downwards.
TATGATACCCCTTGATTCAACTTCCTTCCCTTCCAAAGAAATTTCATGAAAAGTTCTTGAAAATTAAAAGCTATTGTACCCAAGGATTGTAGCCATTGGACTCCTAATACAACATCAGCACCACCCATTGGAATGGAAAGCATTAGGCTATTCAATACATATTCTCCAATGGATAGCTTGATATTATGGCATTTTCCATATCAATTTTATGTTTCCTCCACTTGCAACCATCACATTGACACTCTGGTGCTGGATATAGGAAGCAAATTCAATTCTTTTGGCTATCTTACAATGAATAAAATTATGGGTACTACTTGAATCAATCAACACTATTACCTTTTTCTTCTTGATATGTCCTTCTATCTTGATAGTTTGAGGAGTGGTAATTTCGGCCAATGCATTACAAGATATGGTAAGATCCATTTCTTCTTTCTCTAGGGTTTGTTCCTGGTGTATATCCTCTTCTTTTAATGTTTCTTGTTCCTTTTCTTCCTCCTCTTCAATTTATGTAAAATAATTTCTTCTGAGCACACTTATGACCTTTAGTGTATTTGCTATCACAATTGTAACAAAGCCCTTTTTCTATTTTTTCTTCCAATTGTTGTGGTGTCAACTTGGTAGGTTATGGAAGGCAAGGGGCAACAACACTTCCATCTTTATAGTTGTGAATGGTAGGCTTCCTTGTTGCCATAATTTTGCTTTCCATTTTTCTTGCTAGCCTGAATGCGTTCTCCAATGAATCAGGTTCCCAAAGGCGAACCTCATGTTAGATGTTATCCTTTAAAATCCCTATGAACACATCAATCCTATGCTCCTCTGGAATAACTCTTACCCTTATATTAAATTTTTGGAAGTCCTCAATGTGCTTGTTGGGCAGCGGACCCCCCCACAACATGTTTTTGGGGCTTGAAGCCCGAGTTTTGGTCAAATGTAATGTAAAGAACTCACGAAATTTGGGCGCGAAGCATAAGAGTCTAGGGTTGTTCGACCTAAAATAATGTAATTTAATGTAAAGTGTGTCGGCCTACCCATGGTCACGGACCACAGGATTGTATAAATAGAGCGAGGCTCTAAGTGTAAAGTTAATCTTAGTGTTGACAGGTAATAGATAGATGCGAAGGCATGGTTAGAAAATAGAAGTGAATCTGAAGTGTATTGGGTCGTAGTAGTAGGTAGAGGCTCTGCAGCTGAGTGTGCAGAGGCCTAGTACAGTCCACAGCTGAGTGCGTGGACCCCTACAGCTGAGTGCGTAGGGCAGAGGCAGGCCTGTAACCAAACTTGAGTATTAATAAAGATAAGTTTGATTCAGAATATTGTGCGTCTATTTGCAGATCTGTATTTCTATGTTCTAGTTATCTTTATGCATTTATATTATTTTCAAGTAAACGCGCTAATCTGAAAGTTGAATAAGTAATAAGAAATTTTGGGCTAGCACAAACTAAGTTAAGCACTAATATAATGGCATAGTAAGGATCGAATCGAAAATAAAATTGTATTCACAAAGGTGTGCACGAGTTGCGAAGAATAGAAAGTTGCGCAGAGCAGCGCAGCATGCAGATTAGGATCACAAACCTCTAGAACCCTCATCAAGACATCCCTAGGGTTCATAAACCTAGTTCTAGCACCCTCCCATACTACTTCAAGTGAGACCTCAGTCTGCGCTCGACGGACTGTTGCCGAAAGCACTAGTAGTACCGAGATTTCCTTGGCTAAACTCACTGCTGAACCTGGGTCATGCCCCACATAGCCAACAAATGGTTCCATTGCCGGGACCGGGATCTACTTAAGGGATGTCTGATGTCGTGCCACTGGAACCCAACAAATAAGGAAATTGAAGAGTGGTTAGACAAGAAGATTCATGAGTTTGTGACACGGGAAAATAGAACCCCGCAGGTATCCGAGAAGAGATGGTTGGATTGCTACGTGTATACGGAAATCCACAAGATCTTCTTTGCATCCTTTCCTTCTGAACTGTATGAGTGGATCGTAAGGTTAACCGACAACCAGGCAAAGGTGTAAGCTTGACCAACCGATAGTGTGGACTCTGGAATTAATGTACAGACTAGAGGCATCAGAAGACAAGATCACGCGAGTTGTGGACCATTGGCTTGACCGGATAATAGGGGGATTTAACACTGAGTTGCAATAGACACGACCATGAGCTACAACGAAGCGGAATGACGTTTTCTCAAGGGACCACGAGGTAAGTACATTAAATCTTTGAATACCTGGATTAAGATGTTGTTATGTGAAAAGTGGGTTATGCGAATGCATTAATGTTTAGAATGACGTAGAGCGGAAAGATCTACAAAGGTAGCGGGAAATTAGGAAATAGTCCCTTAATTTCACCTTCACGAGAGAGCGAGGAAGAGCTCGCTCGGGTCTCTCCGAGAAGTGTGGTCAGGTTGATAAGGTAGTGCATTCCACAATTACCACCTCCACCCATGCCAGCACTCGCTTCACCTCCTTCACCTCCATCTCCACCCACTCCACCTCCACCAACCTCGTAGTTCAGCATGGCGAGCATGATCAAGCTACTCGTATTTAGAGGGGTAGGGAATGAGGATCCGGACCAGTTCTAGTTCCTAGTAACAGTAGTGTGGGAAGTGTAAGGGGTCACAGATGACAACATTAAGAAGGCTACATTGGTGAGGGCGCTGCAGGATCGCGCGTTGACATGGTATATCAAGCACTCCAATGACCACCCAAATGTAGGAATAGCAGAGATCCAGAATGCATTGTACAAAGAATTTAGCCGGCCGAAATCAGAGACACAATCAATCATCGGGTTTAAAGAGATCATGATGCTTCCAGGTGAGACCCCCTGGGATTTGGATCAGCCACTGAAGAGTACGATCTGCGAGGCTAATATGACACTCACGGATGCAGAGCATCGCACATGGTTTGTGGCATCTCTGACACCGCACTTGAGGGTGGTGCTGTCACAACAGAAACTTTCCACCCATTGGAAATGGCGATGAGGTTGCATGAAACATCAATACAAAATCCAGGGTTGGAAGTTCAACAAATCAACACGCAACTACAGAATCTCTGCCTGGAAATGCAAAGCTTGAAGCAGGATAGGGCACTGCGGCTAGAGGCGTGCGAAGAAGTATGGTGCATAAAATGCAAAGGTCGGGGCCATGACAAGGATCACTGTCCAGTATTCACGAACTACTTGGCAGGAGGGGGACCATTGCCATTGAAACCAAAGGCACAGGCAGGGCCGAGTGCGACACCCGTGCTATGGTATACGATCTGTCGGATAGGAGGAAAACATACGACAGATAATTGTCATTTGTTGTAGAAGTATACACAGACTCCACATTAGTTGTTTTGTAATTTCTGCAGGTTGGTAGGCCACGACGAGCGCACTTGTCGCAGCTACGAGTTAATGATGGATCAGACCCCAACCTATAGGATGTAGATAGAAATGCGAGCCCTCGACCCAGCTGCGGGGATGGTGCACACTAGATTTCAGGGTTGAGGTCGAGGACGAGGAGGAATGGGACTAGGAAGGGGTTGCGGATAGTTAATTTGCTACAATTGTGGAGGTCCAGGGCACTACGCCCGCGATTGTACCAACCCGACAAGACCATCCTGCTCATACTGTGCTCAGTTTGATCATGAAATGATAGATTGTCCTATGTTGATCGCACAGATGCGCGAGAAAGGGGTACTCCAACCACCTCCGACTCAAAATATCCAAATGATGAGGTCTGAACCACGCGAAGAAGACCCAAATGTGAACATGGTGCTCAAAAGCGGTGCGATCACAGGGGAGGATAAAGGGAAGCAACCCGAGGAAGATACTTGGGTTCGCAAGGATCCTATAAAGGAACCTGAGTTTGACTTAGTACGCGCAAAGGAGACGTTCATGGAAGCTAAGAAGAGCTTCGCGGAGGCCTCCACTTCAGGTAGTAAGGATCAACCAGAGACAGGAATGGATCCTTCCATGCTCACTACCTTTTTGGAGACATGCATGAAACTAGTGCATGACAATAAGGCAGTTAAGGGACTACAAGAGTTAATCACCAGGTGCGCAAGGTCAAGGGAACCGCGCGTAGTCCAGAAACTGGAAAAGCATGCATTGCGCACCGAGAGGGAAATGAGATTGACGGCGCAGATTGGCGAGTATGAAATGGATCAGGTAATCCTACACCTAGGTTCGGATGTGAATGTATTATCGAAGTAGACATGGGAATGTATGGGCAAGTCTACGTTACAGTGGTCCCCTATTCAATTACTATTGGCGAACCAACATAATATTTTTCCCATGGGGAGGTTGCGAAGGGTAACAGTTGATATTGAAGGCGTAAGCACACAAACGTACTTTGAAGTAATAGAGATTGTCAATGACATCAATCCTTATCCTATGTTGCTAGGAATAAACTGGGCCACTGATATGAATGGAGTCATCAACTTGAAGAAGTGGAAGATGATATTCGAGAAAAAGTCCCTACATGTAGTAGTCCTGCTAGACCTAGCTAAAGGAGCGCGCTACACTGAACCAGTGCGTGACGATGAAAGCGATGATGAGTTGGACTGAATCTACCAGATAACAGTGCGAGATCAAGATCAGGTGAACCCGATTGTAGACGGGAGAATCTCGTGGGAGCGCGACAGCTCCTGTACTTCGGATTCAAACGAAGAAGTAGAACACTGGCAGAACCAGTTGCACGAAGTGACAACGCTGAATTGCAACATGATGATTAGATCACTGCGTTGCATGATGACAGAGGTAAGGGAACTACCAACATATGATGGACTGACATCGGTGGATGAATTCATAGACAAATTTGAAAGCGCAGTACCGGAACAGCAGCAGTATGGTGTGCTAGAATGGGCACTGTGTGCAACACCCTCACGATGGTGGAGTACACATCAGGAGACCATTGTAAATTGGCACGAATGTAGAAGGTAGATGCGCTTGCAGTTTGGAAGCCCCCAGCATCGAACGAGAGCAGGGCAACCAAGATGAAGCAGGTTGTGTGCCCACCTGTGTCGATGGGTGCAGATGTGTGTCATGCAATCCACACAAGCACATCCCAGAGTAAGGATCGAAAATCAGAACCAGACGCGACAACAGGAAAAGCGACATACCCCACAAATATTCCACATCAGAGCATTCAAAAATCTATACGGAATCATGAACAAAGTTCACCAGGTGAGACGAACTATCGAGACCTGCACGTATTAGCAGTTCGATGGGCCTATGAGGCCATGAGAAAAAATTTGGGCGCAGAAATGACCCCAACACTGACGAGAAGAGACGAAACCATAAGAGCAGAGAAGAATCCCCATACAATAGCTCCCACAGTTGGGACAGTTTGGGAGGACCTGTGTAAAGGAATTATGTAGTTATAGGAAGCCATTCGGCAAGAGAACTTGAAACTTCGCGAATGCAAAGAAGATTGGTTATGGCTGAGAAAGAAAAGCATGATATTGGATGAAGAAATCAACAAACTGGAAACCGAAGTCACGCAAGCATGCTGCGCTGAGAAACTAAGCACAATGGGACAAGGTATAGCCAGTCATACTACTACATTAGAAGAATTTGTGGCCCTGCTACCATGGTTGTGACCGCACCTTACTAGACAAAGTAAACAGGGGAGCGCACCATACAAGGAAGAACGCGATGCACTGACGGACGTGAGGGAAATTGAGGGGTGCCCACGAACCGGGCTGGCAGGTAAATTGAAGCCTTGCAACAGTGGTGCGACCACCTGACTATCCGTAGGAAGCACAGTCTCAGCGCTCCAAGCAGTTGAAAGAGAGCGCGTGACTATAAAAGAGTTTGTATGGGAGCTGCACGAGACAGAGGTTGCGCACAGGATTGGTATGTCATAGGGGTCGCGACCATGCATAGGGGGCTACGTTGTTGCGTGGGTAGGCTGGGAGGTGACTGTTGGTGTCACTGTTCATGATAAGAGGTCCACTGTAAGGCAAAAAGGAGCGAGCGGCAGGCAACTAAGACACGAATTAAGATCTAGATTTGGGATGATCTACCGCCAAGAAGGAATTAATGATGCACAAGTGGGGGTAAGGATCGAATTCAAATTCAAAAGACGGTATAAAACCCCCAGGGCCAGCTCCAAGGCAACACTTGGTTTTTTGATAATTGAGCAAGTATAGAACATTGAGCATCGTGTACTCTTACCATCCTCAAGTGTAGACACAATGATGGCTGCTAGAACAAGAGTATGATTCGCCAAAGTTACCATGGAGCCCTGATGGCCCACGGGGAGCCTAGAGAGGCAGCAGCTACACTGGAAGTTCCAAAATCACCACACAAGCCGTGGCCATAGAAATATAAGCAAATGATGGGGCCAATCTGTGTATCTCCAAGAAACCCACGGTTTGGCAAATTTTCAATGGCTGAGAAGGGAAAAGCTGTCACCATTGAAACAGAGGAGGAGGAGGAAGACTTGCAGGCCCTGATCACCCAAATTGAGGCACAAGACAATGAGGTGGAGGATGTCTCCCAAAAGTATTCCGTGACAAAGTTACCTCCTTACATCCCCCCGTGTAAGGGGAAAGCTAAGGTACCGAAGGACGTGGAGGCCATGAAGAGTGCGCTCCAGACCCCGCTCCTCCCCGATGATATAAGGTTTGAAGGTCCACCATTGGGACGAGTACCTACTATGAAGTTTGAATATTGGGAACTCGCGGGCAGCGAGAAGTTCCCACTGTTGGCCGCAAAGAAGTTAATAAAGAGGAAATGGTTGCACGGTGTGGAGAAGGCTAGGTTACTCCATCTGCGATGGATACCCCACTACCACCGCACACCCATCACCATTTTTGTCATCAGGCAGTTTTTATGCCTAGTGCATGATGGGTATCTCTGGATGGAGGAGCCAATTCCCATCACGACCGATCTAATTCATTGAATTTCTCGACTGCCAGTCAAAGGAAATGACCCTGCGGCCATAGCAGGAAAAAGCAGCGACTTGGCCCTTGCAGAAGCTATGAAGGCCAAGTATAAACTAGAAAAGAGAAAGCAGGGGTATGCAGTAGCAAGTATTAAAGACCAAGGGGTGTGCGTAGACACTCAGCTATTGGCCAGTAAGCTCATGAGGAAATGTTTCGCCAATGAAGTACCAGCATCTGTGATAGTCTTGGCAAAGCAATGCGCAGAGGGGGTCCAGTTCAACTGGGTGCAGTTCCTTTGCGACAAGTTCTTGATGAAATGTAGGGAGGCCCAGGAGTAGGGTAAGACCTTCCACTATGCGTGGTTTCTCCTATCCATCCTGTTGGTTGCAGGGGAGCTGTCGGCGGACAACCATTTTCCCACTACTGAGGGTGACCTGCCCGAAACTGCGAGGTACACCTTGCTATGGGCTACAAGAGAAGTGAATAGGATTCATGAGATAAAGTTGTTCTGGGGGTTCGTGGAGGCGATCATCTGAACATGGATCAACCGCAAGCCGCGCTTGTCCCCTACAGTTCATAACAGCTTGCAAAGCGCGACAGAATTCAAGGCGGATATGCATAACTTGTATATTTGGGCGCACAAGGATCTAGCACAAAAATGGGTGAAGCTTCCGTTCATTGCAATAGATGATGTGATCTTCGTAGTAATGGATTCATGGCCTCCGGAGTGGCGCTCCCCGAACTTGGCAGAAATGGAGAAGGTCGCAGCTTAACAACGAAAGAAGGACACCAAACTGCACATCGCGCAACTGGCTGAGAGGAGGCGCCAGGAACACGAAGCAGCCACACGATAGAAGGCGGCTGATGCAGTAGCAGCAACTCAGATGGCAGAGGCCACAACCGCACCAACCAGAGAGGCCAAGGAGGGCTAGGAGATGTCCTCAGGGAAACAGACCGGGGAAGTGGACAGGAAGGAGGATCGCACGGACCCAAGCACAACATCAACGCAACTCAAGCGGCCATGCGGCCCAAAAAAAAACCCCCCAGGAAGAAAGGAAAAGCCAAGAAGGCATCCATTGACCCGATCATGCTCACAGAAGGTGATCTCTTGGATATCAGCAAAACGATTCGTGAAGTCACGGAGGACGCACTCTAGGGATTGTGAATGGAGCAAAACACTGTGTTGGGGGTGCTCAGCGTGCAGCTACAAGGTTTACAAGTATAGCACCCCCAAATAGGCACAATGGACTAGTATGTCGCAACATGAACAATTGAGGCCGAACAGATGTTGCGCGCCCATATGCGTAACACCTTCATATTGCCTGAAGGCGCGCTAACAGCAGCAAGCGAAGATGACCAGGCTGTGATGAGCAATATGAAAGGCGTCAGCTTGAACTTGGTCGCCCTGCTACGTGAAAGATTGTACCAACTGCAGGATGGGGTCATCACCAAACTCCATGCCCAGGAAGGTCGAGCAATCTAAGTCTTGCATGAGCAGAAAATCAACATGGACCAGCTCAGCATCCAGAGGGATGAGTTCGTTACGTAGGCTAGTAGATTTGAGCAGGTCGTAGAGGATGCATGTAGGAGCATTCCAGAGTTGGCCATTCCAGTAGAGCTACCAGCAGCAGAGCGGGTCCATAGATTGGCGGTCGGAGTCTGCGAGGCCCGAGAGGAAACGGAAAAGGTTCAGTTGGAGTTGAACCTGCAAATCGGCGAGCTGCAATTGAAGGTGCAGCCTTCCACACCCCCATAAGTTAGAGAGAAATGCGCCCGCGCTATCTAGATGGGGTTGGAATAAATTGGCCAGGCGACACAGGGGTGCACTGGGATGTTGGAGCAAACACTAACCATATTTACACACCTACAGGAAGACCCGAACCTACAACGCCTAGAGACAAAGACTCGCGAGTTGCAACAGGAGTACGACAGTGTTCGGGGCACCATGTAGACAGTTGTCCTTACTTAATGACTCGCCCGACTACAGCAGGCAAGGGCACTGAAGGACCGATTAGACATCATGCACCAAAAGGAAGCCCTGCTTAAAGCATGCATCCAACCATGGATCGATGAAGCATTCACAATTACAGCTACCATTGAAGGAAAGCTAGCACAAATGCAGGAAATGTATGTGGTTGGACAAGAATGTGACCCTGCTCACAAAAGTTCAGAGACACGGGTGCAACAAGTACAACAGGTAGCAAAACAATGCGCTGCGGACACCCAAGCTGCACGAGACCTACTGCATGGACTTCGCGCCAAGATCGCCACACCAGTAGTGACTTGGGACGAGTCACGATGGTTGTGTTGGGGGCCTATTGGGCAACAGATCCCCCCATAGCATGTTTTTGGGGCTTGAAGCTCGAGTTTTGGTTGAATGTAATGTAAAGGTCCCATGAAATGTGAGCGCGGAGCGCAAGAGTCTAGAGTTTTTCGCCCTAAAATAACGTAATTTAATGTAAAGTGTGTCGGCCTACCCATGGTCCACGGACCATGGGATTGTATAAATAGAGTGAGGCTCTAAGTGTAAAGTTAGTCTTAGTGTTGATAGGTAATAGATAGATGCAAAGGCATGGTTAGAAGATAGAAGTGAATCTGAAGTGTATTGGGTCGTAGTAGTAGGTAGAGGCTCTGCAGATGAGCGCGTAAAGGCCTAGTAGATTCCGTAGCTGAGTGCGCGGACCCCCGCAGCTGAGTGCGTAGGGTGGAGGCAGGCCTGTAACCAAACTTGAGTATTAAAAAAGATAAGTTTGATTCATAATATTGTGCGTCTATTTGTAGATATGTATTTCTATGTTCTGGTTATGTTTATACATTTATATTGTTTTCAAGTACGCGCACTAATCTGAAAGTTGAATAAGTAATAAGAAATATTGGGCCTGCACAAACTAAGTTAGGCACTAATATAATAGCATAGTAACGATCGGATCGAAATAAGACTGTATTCACATAGGTGCGCACGGGTTGCGAAGAATAGAAAGCTGCACGGAGCAGCGGAACCGCAGTTTAGGATCGTGAACCTCTAGAACCCTCATCAAGACATCCCTAGGGTGTGAAAACCTGGTTCCAGTACCCTCCCATATTACTTCGGGTGAGACCTCAGCCTGCACTCCGTGGACGGTTGCCGAAAGGGCCAGAAGTACTGAGATTTTCTTAGCTAAACTAAGTGTTGAACCTGGGTCAGGCCCCATGTAGTCAACAGTGCTCCATCATTGAACCCTTTTGTTTGAGATTTACCAATTGGCTAAAAAAGTGTTGCTTTTTATATCCTCATAATGTGCTATCATTTCTTCTATAAAAATTGCCCAAGTGACAATTTTTTTACGAGAGCAAAGCCATCGATACCACACAAATTGATTGGTTCCAAATATAAAGTTGCAATGCATACCTTTAGTGTGTTTTGCACATTATGGAAATCGAAATATTGTTCCATCTTTACTATCCATGTTACGGGATCCTTGCCATAAAACTTCCTCATATCGATATTTGGAAAATGGTGGGTCTTCAATCCACCATTAGAGTCTATGAAATCATGATTAAAATTTCTTTTATTCTCCTCATGAGTTTCCTTTACTACCCTTTCACCATTAGTAATCATTTCTTGTAGCAAAATTGTCAAAATTGTCTTCAAATCTTCCATGTTGCCTTTAAGTTTTTCTTCTATACCATCCATCTTAGCTTCCACCCCTTTCTTTAAACCATCCATATTAGTTTCCATGCTACTCATCTTAGCTTCCATGCATTTATTTAAACTATCCATCTTAGTTTTTGTTACTTTTTGTGAGAGTGAATTTTGTTGCACTTGGTCTCATAATTTTGATATGTCATGTTGTATTTCTTCCTCTTCTTCATGAGTCATGCTAGAGATTTCAGGTTGTTTACTAGGTGTTTCCATTTTCTTTCTTCGGAACATCAACTAATGATAATAATGCTTCACTATGCCCTTTGAATTCCTTCAAACTAATTTTTCAAACCAAACTTATGCAAAAAAATTAAAAAACTACACACCCTTTTTCACTTTGTAGGAGCTCGATATTTAATATATTATATCTTTGTAATTGCATCCTACGGTAGCCCTCTAAGTCCTCTTTCCAACCCTATAAGTTTGATCAATATTGGATTCTTCAAAGAAGAGTTATGCAAAATCTCCCACGATGGCCTCATTATAGACTGGTGTAGTAGAACAAACTTGTACGAAGTGCCACGTGTCATTGTTTCGACCTTAGAACCTAAAACGGATACACACAAAAATACAATCCATCATATTTTTGTATTTTCTTACTAAATTTCAATCTAATGCTCAAAGAGAAAGTTATGACGATTTTCCCCAGGTCACCTGTTTGGGATGTAATTTGGGAGCCTGCAAAAACCCTAAATGTCTTGGACCATATCTCCGAAAATATAGTGAAACAAGATCTGAAATTTGGACCCGAGGTTCAGAACAACTTTGGCTCAAATGGGTTTGTTGTTTAGCTTCTAAAACGTTGTAGAGACAACGTTATAGTGAAAATTCCACACTAACATGTTTGGAGCAGCAAACCCTAGAATCCAAAGCTCTGATTCCAAATGTTATGTAACCAGCTCACAAAATAGAAGAAAATATATATCAACGACTTCAAAATAAGCCTCTTCGAGGGGGAAACCTCCTTTACATTACACAAATGAGTAATTGTTGGATGATACAAATGAAAAAACCTCCTTTCTATATATATGAGTCTAAGGGGTCACAATATAATCAATGTCAACATAACAATAATAATATAAGGCACAATAATAACAATAAGGGCTATAATGACAATAGTAATGAGGGAATCACTTATACTCGAAATCTTTAGTAGAATGATTAGAAGCAGTTTGACAGATGTTACAGTACACATCAGCTTGTATTATTCTAACGTCTTGGTCAAATTATTCTAAGAACTTACATGTATCTTTGGTATGTCACTCCATGTGGAAATCGGTGCACCATAAATGATTCTTTTGGATCGATAATTCCAATAGAGAGTTTTGTAGTTGGTCTAATCTATCTTTGATTTTGTTGTCAAACGGTAAATTGATTGATTGATTGTTGTTGTCTTGTTAAATTCGTTGGGGTGGTTCAAGAGCTTCTTCGCATGCCCTGATTTTAAGCATTCAATGTGGCCCTCATATTTTTTGAAGTAGTCCAGCAATATACCATTGTACTAGTAGATTCTCGTTGATAGTGTATGGAATCTGACTTAATAAATCTTTGAAGCGTTTATCGTATTCGCATACAGATTTGTTTAGTCTTTGTTTTATTTCTTTTAGCTTTTGTACAACCAAGTGCTTAAGATCATGTGCTTTAAAGAAGGTGAGGAAACTATTGGGTTGTGTTATATTCTTTCCACAACCCACGTGCAAGGGGGTGGTAGTCCCTCTTGTACGTTGCACGGGGCGCTGCCAGGGGGTCACAGGGGGGTGACTACCCCCTTGCATGGGGTCTAGGGCAATGCCTCGGGAAATTTTTTTTGGACCCTATATTAGGTGGGCGAACCTACCTATAGTTTTGTGCATGGATTTCGCACATGGATTTGGGCGTGTTGGTTTTCGTTCCATGGTATTTTGTAGATTCGGTCAAGGGAACTGCATTTATGTTCTAATCTAGGGTTAATTGATGGGGGTTTATGGATGCTCAACATGTATATATATGTATTGTAACATTGAAGGAACATAATGAAAAATCAATCTAGTAGCCCCGGTTTTGGGATCTAGGGGAAAATCTTTGTGTATATTTGTTTTATGTGTTATGCTCTTGCAATTTTTTATTTTTTGTTTTTAGAATTAATATGCAGGTAATTTTTGTACGGGGTTAAAACCTACATTTGGTACAGATGTCATAGTACACATCAACTTGTATTCTTCTAACATCTTGGTCAAATTATTCTAAGAACTTACATGTATCTTTGGTATGTCCCTCCATGTGGCAATTGGTGCACCATAAATGATTCTTTTGGATCGATAATTGCACTAGAGAGTTCTGTAGTTGGTATAATCTATCTTCAATTTTGTTGTCAGTCGGTAAATTGATTGGTTGATTGTTGTCGTCTTATTCAATTCGTTGGGCTAGTTTAAGAGCTTCTTCACATGCCCTGATTTCAAGCATTCAATGTGGCCCTCGTATTTTTTGAAGTAGTCCAGCCATATACGATTGTACTAGTAGTTCTTGTCGATAGTGTATGGAATTTGACTTAATAAATCTTTGAAGTGTTTATCATATTCACATACAGATTTGTTCAGTATTTGTTTTATTTCTTTTAGCTTTTGTACAACCAAGTGCTTAACATCATGTGCTTTAAAGAAGGTGAGGAAACTAGTATTGATCTCATCCTTTGTTTTATTTTATTTTTCTGTTAATTTCATGAATCATGTTAGGGCTCATTTCCTTAATTGTGCAGCAAATTGCGCCATTTGTTTGTCTTCAACATTTATGTCATTTGCAGACCATAATTTTTTGCAAACGAACCAATGCCTCTTTGGATCTTCATCTCCTTCATAAATAGGTATATGATTGAGTCCCATCTTGGTCATCTAGTGCGAAGTTGGGTGAAACTAATTGTTTTCATTAGTTTCGTCATTAGAGCTTAAGTATTTACTTTCCTCTCTTATGTTGATGTCCTGATAGAATGACTCTTCGGCCTAACACTCCATGTCTATATATTTCACAAATTGACTTGTTTGCGGTCATGACTCTTCTTCGACCGATTTTAAACTTTGATTTTCTTCAACAAATACGAGTTGTGGTAGGGGGGTACAATCGTGAGGTTAGATAATTGGAGAAGTATTTGTTCTAACTCATTACTATTATTTAATTGGTTTAGAATGGAATTTTAATTTTATTAAGGGTTTATTTTTTGATCGTCGATCTACCAACTGCGGGTATTTCAGAATAATTCCTCGACTAAAGAAATTCTCTTATGTTGGGACTCAACAAGGATATCCTCAGAGTATTTCTTATTGCTAGACCAGAATAACATGTTTCCCTAGCGGCCACTTTCTCTCTTAAAATTATCAGTAAACCTTCATTCTCTATCAAGGTAGGTGGTGCTATGCCTCTTAACTCTTCTGAGGAGTCCCATGCATCTTCACTCTCGCACTCCCAATTATTCATTCTTTTCTTCTGGTATTCTTGTTATCTAATTTGTTCCCATCAATGTTGTCTCAAGTCCCTTGCTAATTTTTGTATGTTAGTCGATTGTTTATATTGTTAGTCACTATTTGGTCGGTTCCTTTTTTATTGTTGCTTCTTAACAGACAAATTCTTCTCTTCCATTTTCGTCAGCTACAATACTTCTCCAACTTTTTCTTTTATTCTTTTATTTTTCTTTATATTCCTCAAGATTTGCTACCCCCCCCCCATGTCAACCCGATTAGTGTCAATTCGCAAGGGAGTATACGTCAGCCACACTTATTTACTTAAAAAATAATCCCATGCTTCTTTTGTGTCTTTACATAGAGCATCCAAAAACTTGCAGCACTTCGCCTGGTTCTTCTTCCAATTGGTATTGGCTGGAATCGGTAGAAGTGAGAAATATTCAATGATGTGGCATGTGCCTTTCTCTAAAATAAATTTTTGTAATAGGGTTGGTATCATGCAGAAGAACCTGTCGTGTAGATAGATCATCATAGAACCTAGTTTTTATATGTACGACAGACGTTCAATCTTATAATGCTTTCTCTTTGCAATAGTCTTCCAAGATCAACTCGAACCACTCATGTAAATCCGTTCGATTGGCGTTTTGATAGTTTCAATAGCAACCGGATGTCAATTTGATTTTGAGGATTTTTCATTAGTAACGTTGTCAACAAACTTTTTAATCTCTACTGGGGATCCTTTGATAAAACGCTCATGTGATTCTATGAAGAATTTAGCCCTAACTTCCACGATCGGCAACTGATTCCTTCGTGCATAATTTTTCAGATAGTAATTGATCTTCCTTCCCACCATAATTGTGTCTCGTCTAAGGTTAACATTTATGCTTTCATATTATATTGGACTCAGATTCTTTCTACCAGCAACGGAACCAATGTTGTACTCTAGAAAAAAGCATGAATTATTACTAGTAGACAAATGCAAGTAAATATATAAAAAGAATGTAAGATAGACAAGACACAATAATGGGGAGATAACCAAGTCGCATATATGTATTCATTATTATATCTGGAATCATTGTTGCATTGCTATACTGACAGGTATATATAGATTGGTAAGACAGTTACAAGAGCCTAATAGTTGGATTAATCATATTGTCTACTCTGTCATTAGTTATCAAGCTGTCGTATTATAATTTGTTACAATGAGGCTAGTCAGTTGGGTCGACTAGCCCTTTTCCCATTCGACTAGTTGATCATCCCGACTAGCTCCTTCAACAATTTATTTATTGCAAAGTGTTGATGATTATTGGAATGATGCCAGGGAAGAAGTTGGCATTGATTGTATTAAGCAGTGATTGTGGATTTCCTAGATCATGTTGCGAAGTTTTGGTTTTTTGATGATAAGTATATTGTGTTGAGATTAAGAATGTGTTTACTTCTGGGATAATTAGGAATTGATGATTTGATTTACTAGAACAAAGATCAATTAAGGTTTGGCAACATTATGTTGTTAGGATTTTGGCATCTTCACAATATACATAGTTTGGGACAACTATCAAGGTAGTGACATTGTACTAAAAACTAAGGCTTGACTTAATATAACACACAAAAAAAATTTGATGCTTGATATTGACACTATTATATTGATATGTGTTGTTGCTAGGGTTCATAGCTTGATGAGTATGAGACAAAGGGAAATATGTTGACAGTACATTGGGTGGATTTGACATTGTTTTTTTTTATCAGTGTTATGGTTTTACAAGTATTATATTGGTTTGGTATTAAGCAGGGTATTGGCTCTTAAGCACTAGGGTCTACAGTGCTATATGTTGGATGAAAGGTTGATGTGATTTGAGCAGAGACAATGTTGATTGTTGCGATTGTGATTTTCTTTTACGAGCAGTATTGGTCACACTTGTGAAGCTAGGGTTTTAGTTGCGGAAGTTGAAGTACAACATTCGCATTGAAAACTATGGTTTAATCGTTGAACAAAATAAGTTGTTGTATATGCTAACGATTTTGTGCTAGTACTACAGAACAATAAAAGCCAATAGACTATTTGATGTTATCTTGTTATTAAGTACAAGTGGATCAAGTCCGAAAATTGTGAAATGTGGCTTGTTGATTGATTAGCATGACAGGTTGGTGATAGGGTGGGTTGGAGCCTTCATAGGGTGTTGGAGCATCCTTCTAGTTACAATTGGTAAACAGTGTCTTGGAGCATCCTTCAGATTAAAGCTTGTAACCAGGGAATTGGAGCGTCCTTCTAGTTGGAGTTGGTAAACCAAGGTGTTGAAGCACCCTTCAGGTTGGAGCTTGTAAATTAGGGGGTTGTTGGAAAAAGTAACTATGTTCGGTCTTCAATAATGTACTTGAGTCATTGTGTAATGTACTTATCAATAGAATAAAAAAAACAAAATTAAATAAATAAATAAACATTTTTATTATTATTACTATGACTTATTCAAGCATGGGTTTTATGCTTGGGTCACCATGTTTTAGGTCGAAGTCCCCATTTAGGGCTTCTAGGATTTATTCTGAGTCTATAGAATTATTGTACATTTAAAGACACCCTTCTTGGGCTTTTGAATCATGTAAAGTGGTTAAGTATTGATTCAAATATGAATTATGGAACCTCCACACCATGTCGGCCTAAGAGAAGATCAAGTCGGAATAAGGACCCATTCTACCCCACAAGAAGCCTATAAAAGGAAGGAATATGAATTAATTTGGAGCATCACTTCTCTTTCTCTCTCTTATGGGAAGAAGTGCAAAAATTTGTTTGTCAAGCAGAAGTGCATAGTAGAAAGTTGGGAAAGTCTATTGTCGAGAAGCCGAAGTGAATGCGAGTTTGGGGGAGTCTAAGGAGTCTAAGGAAATCAAATTTTGGTGGTGGTCTCTCTCTGTTTCGTGCTCTAGATTGGGAGAACAAAGTCTCCCAAGTTGGACTGCTACTAGAAGCTATGAGTTGTCACAAGTTGTTGCATAGTCAAAGTTACTGGAAAGAGATCAATCTTCTGAAGGTTGAGTTGGTGAGGAGGGAAGGTTTGATCAAGGTCTAGGGTGAATAGTCTCAAAGAATACTATTGAAAGGAATAAATACTTTGACTGGGTTTTCCCCTCAAGGGGGATTTTCCCCACCATGTGCCTACATCTTGTGTTCGTTGTTTTATGTGTTGTTGCTTTGTGTAATTGCTTGATGAAACAAAGAAATAAGATATAAAGAATCGTAATAACAAGTAACATCACAAGTAATTACCAAGATCGAGAAAATATTTACTGCCTTTCTGATATTCCAACATGGTATCAGAGCTTTGGTGAAGAAGGAAAAAAAGGTAGATCCATTCATAAGCACTATCTCAGGGAAGGATTCTGTTATATTCTAAGAGGATGTATAACTCTCTCAAGGGTGAGAACAAGCTTGAAGGAGCATCTAACTTTAGCTCCTGGAAGAAGAAGATTGACCCAATCCTTGAGAAGAACAAGGTTCTAGATTTGGTAAAAGGAAATGTAAAGAAGCCTACCAAAGAAGCCAGTGATGTCAAAAAAGTGAAGTTCAAAGATTTTGAATTGGTGGGTATGACTCTAATGGTAGAAGGGATAAAAGGAAATCTTGTCGCATTCATAGCTAACATCGATCATGCTCAGCAAATGTATGAAGTCTTGTTGAAGTTGTTGACTATTATAAACATTGGTTAAAGAATTAGTTGAGGACTACGAAGATGACTAAAGAAGATACTGTGGAAACCTTCTTTGTGGAGATAGCTAGACTTAGGGATGATCTCTTGGCCATTAATGAGATTGTTCCGGAAAAAGGTAAGTATCTCATGTCTTTTTTAGTTTTGGGCTCATGTATTGATTTAGTTTTTCTTGACACCTAATCATGGGGATTGGGTGAACACTTGTAAATAATGTAAATAGTAAATAATTGAAAATGAAGAGTCAGCGGGAGGTGAAACCCAATAGTCACTCCCTCAAGTATATAATGAGGAGTAATATTAATGAATAAACACAATTCATTTTAGGAGTTACCTCCTGGCCTAACATGGTAATTGAAGATTTTCTTACATCAATCCTTTTTGCAGAGTATTTTGAGCCCACATCAATTTTTATGATGCATTCACTAATTACCATTGTGGGAGTAGTTCTATCTGGAAAAGAGAACTATCCTGAATGGTCAAGGAAGATAAAACACACTCTCATTTTCAACGAGTTGTGGAAAGGAGTTTGTGTAGGAGAAGGACATAATGAACCTACAAAGCCTACCTCAGACAAGGAATTCGCAATTTGGGAAGACAA
The DNA here is from genome assembly GCA_000404065.3 of Pinus taeda. NCBI lineage: Eukaryota > Viridiplantae > Streptophyta > Pinopsida > Pinales > Pinaceae > Pinus > Pinus taeda. The sequence goes on along the minus strand of APFE031614686.1, from coordinate 142,410 downwards.
TAATAGAAAGGCTTATGCCTTGATTGCAGCATCTGTGAATGAAGAGGTGAGTCACCATATTTCACCATTCTCAAATGATTTTGAAGCCTTATATAAGTTGAAGGAACTCTATGACTCACACTATGCATTTGAAGTTGTCTAGTTGATGATTAAATTGTTCAGTCTTGAATTACAAAATGATTATCCTCTTGCTCTTGCATCAGAAGTAAAATCTATTATGCATGGTGTCAAAGTTACTAATGTTGAACTAGACATTCCTCTGATATCTTTTGTCAAGGCACTTTACCCCACTTATTCAAATTATCTTAAGTCATTGCAAGCAAATGGAAACCTCAAAGAGATTACCTTTGACTCCCTTTTGAATAAATTTGCTGAGAGAGAAAAATATTTTGGGAAAAAGACAGCTCCTCAGTCTTTTGAAGAAGTTGTGTGTCTTGCACATAGAGAGAAGAATCCTGCTTAATGTTCTTCCAGAGGAAGAGGTGGTCGAAGAGGAAGAGGAAGAATAAATTTCAAAGGCAAGGGGGGCAGACACTCTCAAGGAGAAAAGTCTGATCTTCATTACATATGTTGCAATAGAGATGGATCACATGATGCATCCACATGCAAGTTGCCTTGGGACAAAATTGAGCAGGAAATAAAGCAACCCAAATGTAAAACCAATGACAAAGAGAAAGGTAAAGTACATGCATCCGATCACTATGTTGTGACACATTGTAATATTGAAGTAAATGAAGACTTGTTTAATGCTTCACTTGCCTCTTGGAAAAATGATTGGTTGCTTGATTTAGGAACAACTTGCCAAATGACTTTTAGAAAATATTTTTTTGAAGGATTTACTGACAGTGTTGATGGAGCAGGATAATTTGTAGACAAACCAAACTCAAGCCATCAAGGCTTGGCACAATCATGCTCAAATTGCCTGGTCTTCCAGACTTTCTTCTACATGATGTTTTATATCTCCCATAGCTGAGGAGAAACTTGTTATCCTTGGTCCACATCCGCCAGCAAGGACACTCCATTCATATGTTTGATGGAAAGGTTGAGGTGAGAAAAGCATTAGATCACTCACTTGCCATGACGGGGATAGAAGAAGAAAGACTTCTCAAGCTGCAAGGTACCTCTACTCGCGCACAAAATTTCTCATATAGTTCTCATTATGATGAAGGTACATTTCCATAAAGTCTATTATGGCATGCTATATTTGGACACTTGAACTATGACAACCTTCGCTTGTTGAAGAAAAATGGTGTTACTGGTTTGCCTACAATTCCTAGGAAGCTTAAAAAATGTGATGCTTGCATTCTAGGAAAGCATGGAAAACAGTCATTTCATGATTCACATTCTAGTGCACATAGAAAACTTGAAATCATTCATTCACATATATGAGGTCCACTGCCTATTCCTTCTGTAAATGGAAATAAATCTATGATGATATTTATTGATGACTACACCATAATGTGTTGGGTTTATTTACTGAAGAAAAAATCTGATGCTTTTCAAACATTCAAGAACTTTCATACATGGATTGAAAATGATGCACAATCTCATATTGGCTATATTCGCACTGATAATGGAAAATAATACACTTCAAATGAATTTGAAAACTATCTTCGCCAACATGGGATCAAACATCAAACAACTGTGCCTTATAATGCCCAATAGAACAGAGTAATTGAAAGAATGAATAGGACAATCTTAAATATGGTGCGTTCCTTGATATTTTTAAGAATGTAAAATTGATGTTTTGGGTTTGTTATCACTCAGATTTTCCTAAAAGTTGTAAGAAGAGGAAAGGGGTCCGAGGTAACCACAAACCAACTTTTGGGTACATAATCTAGCCAATCTGTACCTAGAGAGGGCTCTCTCTTTAAGGTTTAGCGTTTTTTTATAAGGTTTTAGGTTAGTCATGAAAGCTTTGGGATTTTGATTGTGTTTGGTGGTGAAATTCAATAGCAGATGGGTAGAACTAAATATTTCAGGCCACTGTGCTAATGGAGTCAAAAAAAGATGGCTAAACTAGATTTGGTTTCTCGGCAAAGGATGGCTTCACAGGGCAAGATAGCTAAACATGGAGCAAATGACAACTTGAAAAGATGGTATGGGCTCAAAATTGAAGAAGGGCACTTAAGGATCCTCCCGCATGTCTTGAGAAGAGGGAATTTTGGATGATCATCAGTAAAAAGCAATTAAGGATTTTCTACTAAATGATTTAAATAATAAACCCAGAGGAAAAAGCAATTAAGGATTTCTTGCCTATCATAGTTTAGAGGAAAACATTAAGAATAAAAACGATTGAAAGCAAATTGCACTTAAGCATTTTCTGAATTATGCTTTTTCGTTTAATATTCAGGTATGGAACATAATTGAAATAGTAAACAAGAAAACAATAACACATGAATTATAAAATACGTATTTGTCCAATGTGATGCGCTTGAATTCTGTGAAAAATCCTTTGTATCAATTCCACATCCAGCCAACCATGCAAGATTTGGTCCAACAACACTTTATTTCGAAGTAATCATATTTACAATAATGTCTGAGAATCCACTCTCAATACTCTGAATGAGGGAATATTTATACAAAAAAATTATAACAAAATATCTCATAACAAAGAGAGATATATTCTAGGGTGACTAACTATAAGTTACATGAAAATAGAGACAGATGGTCTCGTAGATAGAAGATAAAGAAAATTAATGACTTGTTGTCCTTGTTTTTTGTGAATGAACTGGAGGCAAGCCCTAAGATGAAGCATCTTGCTGTCTTCTTTGTAAATTCGTGCTAGTTGTTCTTCTTTTCACTGTCTCACTGATACACTTTGACCTGTTCTGATACTCTTTACCTGTTTAACTCTTGTTCATCCTCTTGTACTAAACAATACAAAATTTTACTTTTTACCAAGGATAAATTACAAAATGTCAAGCATTTCTTCCCACCATTTTTCCTGTGGTATTTTGGTCCTTTGGAGTTTTTTGAGGATTTCATCCGTCTCGGTGTACCTGAAAAAAGTACGCTGAACTAGAAACAAATGCTTTAACTCATGCTCAACATAGAAAAGGTTCTCTAGACTGTCATAGAGAACTCTGCCTGTAGGTAATGCCTTTGGTGCTAATGTACTAGTTGATGAACTTGTCTGGTTATTTGCATATCGATCTAATTTGTCAACATAATCTATATGCCTCACTAATTTATCATTGATAACTAAAGGACTATGTAGCCATTTGTTCTGCAAAATATTAAATTTCTCCATAAAAGCATTAATCTCCTCTTGCATGTTTTGGCATCTTCTTTCCAAGTTTTGCATCAGAGATCTTTTGGGCAGTACCTTCTTGACTTCCAGAATAGTACCTGTTCAGTCTTCAATGCCAATTTCTTCCAGCGGATACTTGTTCTTACTATTTAAAAAATTTATAAGCCTGGTGGCTTCCTCCAACATTTTTCCTAATTCTTCTTTTGTGCTTTGAATTTTTAGCAGTGTTATCCTCACTAAATCAACCTGTTCAAATATTATTTGTATTGATGACCAAACATCATTTATTGACTGAGTGATGTTGGTCCAAAGAATCTTCTTGATGTCTACCAAGGGCTTGTCAAATGTAAGGTCTTTTTCTAACGATTTCACCTTTTGTTCTAACCCTTTATTTTCCCTCACCTTTTCTGCAAAATTTATCTTTGAAAGGTCATATTTCTGTTCTAAGGTACCGTATTTTTCTTTGACCTTTTGCAACTCTGAGACTTGGAGCTTCATTTCCTCCATTGATTTTATCAATTCCTCTGTACTTAAACCTTAAGTTCCTACTGGTGTTGTTGTTGTTCCTATGCTTGTCACTGCTTCAGCTATGGCCATAGGGCCATTGGGTGCCAGAGTTGTTGCCAATATTAAAGGGATTGTCGTAGAGACTATAGGGATCTCATTTAGTGGCTGGGAGGTTGACTCTCCCTGCTTGCTTTTGAGTGACCTTTCTAACTCTTCTTTGGTTTCCTTCAGTTGTTCATTAAGCTGTAGGACCAAGTCCATAAGCTCCTCTTCAAACTTCTTCTTAATAATTTCTGCAGTATGTAGACGTCTAGATGGGGGTAATTTTAGCTGCTTTCTCAAGGCAGCTATATCTTCATCTTTTTTCTTTATTAAGGCTTCTATAGCCTTCACATCTTTTGGATTATGTCCCAATCCAATTATTGACTCTTCCAAAGTTTTAATTATGTTATCATTAGCCTGTGAGGAGGCTCTCCCTAGTTGTAATTGAGTTGTTGTATTATTTAGAGAATTCTCTAATCTTTGGGCCATCATGGCCTTACCTATTAAAGTTGAATATAGCATTTCTCCTGTTTGCCTGTGTAAATCAATTTGATCCAAGGGATGAATATCTTTGGCCATGACCTCAAAATTGGTTTGAAGGAAATTTGCAGTTGTTTGAGGTTTCTGCACTTTAGGCTTGAAGAGGCTCATTTCCATTTTGCCCTACTTGATGTCATAAGCTGACATCAACCTGTTCTGATTGGTGGGAGCCATTTTCAGGTATTGATTATAGACCTGGATTCTCAATTTCTCATTCATGGCTTTAATTTCTTTGAATTTCTTTTTAATATCCACGTTGTCATTCCCTGGAGGCTTGAAGGATGATACTTTAGTGCTCTATTGTCTCTCTAGCTCCTGTCTCGGTGAGCTAGAAGGTGTCCCACCTGCTGGGAAAGTCTGGTGACTGTCCACACCTTCTCTTCTTTGGTTGTCTGTGGTTTCTTCAAAAATTTCCTCTTCTGAATGAGGATTTAACCTGTGCCTTTTAGCATCAGGCTGGTCTGATAAGCCAGTGGCAGGCGTAGCTACTTTCCTGTCTCTCTTTTTGTTCCTTTCCTCATTCATAGGAGTTTGCAAAATTGGGGGCTCTTCCACATTCACTTTAGCTGGGTGAGCCTGTGTTTGAGCCTGCTCTTGAGAATATTCAGGCTGCTTAGACATGTTTGATTGTTCTGTTGCTTGGAGACTAGTCTCTGGCCCCTTTCCCTTGGATGTCCCTGTAAGTGGTGTGTTGGTATCCTGTGAGTGCTTCTGGGAGGTTTCAGCTGTAGAAGCACTGATCTCTGATGCTGACTTTTGAGATGTTTCAAACTATACCTATCCAAAAGAATCCAGGACAAGTGTTTTTTCAAGATCATTCATCACGTTTTCTATATTGACCTGCTCAGTATCAATTTCCACTAAAGTACCTTCCCTCCATTCATCCATATTGGAAAATTGTTCAACCTCTGGAATTCTGTGATGTATGTAAGGTGATAGTCTATTTTTCATCCTTCTATCACAGATGAAACTATGGGGATCATAAGGAAACCAATTAAAACTCTTGTGTAGTTTAAGCCGATCTTCTAGAATTTTCTCTGCTTCTCTCCATGCTTCCCTAGTGTTGCAGACGAAAGGGCCTAACTGACTCTTGATTCTGAGTTGTGCTTTCTTTTTGGCTTTATAAATTTGAATCATGTCTAATTTAATCATTTGTCTGTAATATTCCAATGCAAACGATGTCATTGGAACATATTTGGGCAGCTTAAATGGGGAAAGCTCACACCCATACACTCTAAATTCTGTATGGTTCTGGTATAGATACCAGTCACCCAATCTGTATTGTGTAGAGAGATGGGGGATCTTCTTGATATCATCACTAATTCTGGGAGGTGAAACTCCTGTCAGCAAGGTAGTTGCAATGTGTACAAACTGATCAATAAACTCATTGTAGGAATAAGGACTGTCATAGGATTCATGGAAGATGGAGGTCCAAATGATGACGGACCTTGGATTACCCTTAATATCCATATTCATGACAGAAAATGGAAATTTGTCTAAATGGTAGTAGAGAATGAGGTGATATATAAAGGTAGAAAACTTGAAGAGCCTTTCATTCTCCAACCTTGTGAGTTGGTCATGAATTTTGTCAGCAATGAATGAGGCATAGTCATACTTGACAGCAGGGGGTTGTCTAGGAGTAAAGATAGACATCAGCACTAGGGTTAGTTCATCTACATACTCACTAGTGTTGAATCCCATGACTGCAGCTATCATATCGACTATGATTTTATCTATATCAATGAAGGAAACTTGCAGATAAGGAGGTGGGTCCTTGGTTTGATATTGCTTTAGTATGAAGGTTTGGTGGAGGTGATCAAGGTCAGATTGGGACAATTTAGCTGATTGCTCAAGTAAATGTCCAATGGAAATGGGGGTGAGGGCCTGGCTAGAGTGAAATTGCAGCATTTCATTGATTGACTTAGCAGTTATTGGGAAAATAACTATTTGGTTGGGTGACATAAATACTCTGCGATTGGGGTCATAATTGGCATGGCAATGATGGATTATGTCAGGGAAAACATGGATAGAGGGAAGAAAGTATATGGGAAGATTAGATTCCCACAGCCCTAAGATATCACAGCCATTCAAGTAGTTATCCCTACATTGGCAAAAGACTTTGAGGTGATTTTTATCAGTGGTTAAGTCTTTTATCTGGAAATCCTTATTTGTGAGAGGCAAAGAGTCTAAATTTCGATGAGGAGCATTGTTTGGTGCAACATTCAAAGCTATCGAGGTTTCCATTTCTAGTTCTTGTGAATTCAGAAAGGGAACTTGGGTTTTCTTTGTGAAGTGGGCGAAACTGAAGGTCTAGGGGACTTAAATGACGAAAGCAAGAACTGAATTATAATGAATTTGGGTTTTTTCGTCAATCTATCGTGAAAAACAAGTATTTGCAGGGTTTTTCTTGGGAAATTGGATAAATACCTGCCTTTGGGGGGCTGGTGATGAAATGCAGGTACGAGATATTTCTAGAATCTCTGGGTTGTGTCGACTGTGAAATTTGGTGCAGGTTGGCAGACGGAAGCTCAAACTGGTTGACCTCGACGTTCTTGCATGGGCGTACAGGTTTGTAGAATAATACAATGAAAATGACTTGTTTGTTTTATTTACAAAGTCAGAGTTGGCAGGATTTAGGACTTCGGACGGGTGGCGTCGGCGAGAAAACGACATGATGTTTTGACGTTTGTGGGAAGCTGGTAAATGAATTCATATCACACCGCTTATGGGGAAGGGTTGTATTTTGCTTTGGGCCAGCGATTCCATAGAAAAAGTGACGCGTGGCAAGGTACTATGCAAAAAAACGCTTTGTGATCGCACGCTAACGTGCGGTCACAAGGGGTCATGCGATATGCATTCTGACCGTCGGATGTGGGAGATGTGATCGGACGGTGGTCAGGGGGTATGAAGTGATAGGGGTTTAGTACTGGAGGGCCCCGATATAATTAAGTATTGTTTAATCATATCGAGGGTGACGGGATTGGCTGATGAGGTTGTTAATTAACCATGAGGGTTAATTAATTCCATTTTGATGTTGCAGGGGGTTAAGGCTATTAATTAGTTATAGATTAACTAATTAATCCCATACTAAAACGTATTATGGTTATAATTAACCAAGGGCGGGATATATAAGAATTTCGAAATTATTTACATAATTTACAATAATACGAGAGCGGGTAGATTGTTATAGGGGATTTATATAATATAAGTTAGTAGTTAATATAGCATAATGAAAAAGCGCTAAGTCTAACAATATTTAAAGTGTGTACTTTAAACTTAGGCTAAAGTGAAAACGAGGGTTTTTTATGGAAAATTTTGTAATTTTCCTAAGTAAAATAGATTTTACTTAGGAAAAGCTTATGAAATGAAATGAATGATTTTTATGAATGGTTTAAATACTTAGGCTTTATAAATTATTAGGTCGAGGGTCAGATCCCTCCAGAAGTCAGAGAAATGTTGTGAGCCCCTTCAACTTTGTAAATGCCTTTAGTACTTAAGGGATGTTAGTGAAACTTAAGGGGAAAATGGATAGGGAAATTAATTAATCTGACTTTGTTTCTCTGATGTGTTGTATCCAATGTAAGTTGTGCTTTGATGAAAGCAAAAGATTTAAGCATTAAACTTAACCATTCACCACACATATATTTTGCAACCATCATCTACTTACCCTCACTACTTTATCCTAGCATTTTCACTTCGTTATTAGGGTGCACTTAGACTGGCAAACCCTTTTCTCACTTTTTTTTCTTTTACATAATGATATCTATCTAACTCTACACTTATTACATCCAAGGGCTCAGATTAAACTGTTGAGCACCTTTTATTCACTCTACCTATCTACTTACCTGCCAAGATTACATTGTTTGGTCAGATATTTATTCTCTATTTCTACAACATAAATTAAAAGATGAAATAACCAAGCTTAAACTATTTGACTATTCATGAATTGTGTCATAGGTGACAAATTGCACACAATTGTTTATTCCACAACAGTAAAAAAGTAGTGGCATTTAGACTTGCACACTTTCATGGTCTTTCTTTAGTTTGGGGTTCATTTTCTCTCAATTTTTGACCATCTTTTATTTTTATTACCCTTTTATTCTTTTTCTAGGGTATACCCTCTTTACATTTTTTAATTTTTTTTTTTTTTTTGAAAATATCGAGAACCTTTGCAACAAGAAATGTATGAACATATTACATAGCTCATCAAGTCAATCGTGACATATGACACCTATTGGTATAGGGGCCTAAAGGTTGATGCAATTCTATGTGTTGTATCTGTAAAGAATAGATGTCCATCTCATGCTATTAGAAATAATACTCCTTATGAAATGTGGTATGGCCACATTCCTTCGATAAAGCATCTCAGGGTCTTTGATTCCACCTGTTATGCCTTGATCCCAAAATTACATAGAAAAAACTTTGTGCAAGGAGTCGTAAGTGTATCTTCTTGGAGTATTCAAAATACCTCCAAAGCATACCATCTCTATGATGAAGTTAATAAAATGTTTGTTGTATCTAGAGATGTAATCTTTCTTGAATCTTCCAAAACTAACAATGTTGTTGAGCGGCAACTTAATCGCTTGGATAGATTCAGAAATGAAAAATCATTTCAAGAATTTGATAATCAGATTTGAAATCTTGAAGGGGGGTCCCTATACTGGATCAATCTGTGGAATCTTCTTCTGAAGCACTCTCTCCCCCACATGGAACTCCAACCATTGATGATACTTTGAGTGTTGTGATTGACAGAATTAGGAGACTCAATCTTGATTTAGTCCCAACTCAATCAACTGAGCAGCCTGGACCATCTCAGAAAGGTCCCCTAAAGTGGCTGACAAAGACACTTGAAAGTGTTCATCCTGATGAGGTTGGAAAGACAGGAACAAGAAATTCAACCAGACAAAATGGAGGTGATGTAGATGATTCTAATTCACCTGTTGATATGGATGTTTCTTATGATTGTGAACTGAATTTGTCTACAGATTTTGAACCAACTTCCTTCAAAGAAGCTGCTTCTCATGATGAATGGAAAGAAGCAATGCAAAGGGATTTATGATGCCTTGATAAAGAATGGCACTTGGAAGCTAGTTTATCCACCATTGGGAACCAAATCAAGTGGCTGCAAGTGGGTCTACAAGAACAAGTATAAAGTTGATGGCTCACTTGACAAGCACAAAGTCAGGCTTGTGGCAAAAGGTTTTGCACATAAGGAAGGGGCCGATTATCAGGAGACTTTTTCCCCACAACAAAATGGGCTACCATCCGGACACTCTTTGCCTTAACAACTCAGAATGGCTGGAAAGTCCATCAAATGGATGTAAAAACTGATTTCTTGAATGGAGATCCAAAAGAGAATGTTTTTATGTCCTAGCCTGAAGGATTTATTATGAAAGGACATGAACACAAAGTATGCAAACTTGTGAAATCCTTGTATGGCCTCAAGAAAGCACCGCGAGGTTGGTATGAAAAGTTAACTCAACATCTTCTGAAACTCAACTTCAAACATTATGATCTTGATGATGCAACTTTATTTTTCAAGAAAGTTGGAAAAAAAGTTGTATATCTTGTGGTATATGTAGATGATCTTTTGATGACAAGGAATAATGAGAGCTACATGTATCCATAAAGAAGGAATTGAGGAAAGGTTTTGAAATGACTGACTTGGGCTATGTTCACTACTATATTGGTATTGAAGTAACTCAACATCCGAAGTCTATATTCATCTCTCAAAAGAAGTACATTGGAGATCTATTAAACAAGTTTGGCATGGCTGAGTGCAATCCTCTGACTACTCCAATGGAACAAAACTTAAAGCTCACATCCATTAAAGGTAAATAATTTGAGGATGCAACAAAGTATAGACAACTTGTAAGAAGTCTCAACTACATGACTACCACCATATCATACATTTCGTTTGTTGTTGGAATCCTCTCCAGGTTTATGAAAAAGCATTGAGAGGAACATTAGTCTGTTGCAAAAAGAGTTCTAAAGTACTTGAAGGGAACTCAAGACTTTGGAATCAAGTATACACAGGTGGGCGATTTCAAATTGATTAGATACTCTGATTCAGACTTCGATGGAGACAAAGAAACTGGGGTATCTACTTCTGGTTATGCTATGAGTCTTGGATCAGAAGTTGTCTCCTGGAGATCACACAAATAATAAGTTCCAGCAGATTCCACAACTAAGGCAGAATATGTGGCAACAGCTGAGGAACCAAAAGAAATTGTGTGGCTCAGGAAAATTCTAGAATATTTGCAGGTAAAATAAGTACATTCAACTCCACTCATGATGGAGAACACCTCTGCAATAAATTTGGCCAAGAACCCAAAGTTAAATGATCGAACAAAGCACATCAATACAAAATACCATATGGTTCGACATCATGTTGAGACCAAGACAATCCATCTACTCCATTGTTCCACTAATGAGCAGATTGCAGACATTTTCACTAAAGCGCTTGGAAGAGAAAAGCTTGAACGATTTAGAACGATGCTTGGACTCACCAACATCCCTTCATATTAAGGGGGGAATGTTGACACCTAATCATGGGGATTGGGTGAACACTTGTAAATAATGTAAATAGTAAATAATGGAAAATGATGAGTCATTGGGAGGTGAAACCCAAGAGTCACTCCCTCATGTATATAGTGAGGAGTAATCTTAATGAATAAACGCATTTCATTTGAGGAGTTACCTACTGGCCTGATACTTTTGATTATGTTAAATACTAATCACCATTCTTCCTCTATTGTCTTTATTAGGGAAAATGTCCACAAGAAGGAGGATCTCTCAAGACAAGGTTAGTCAAGAAACAAAGGTATGCTTTGAATTCACTGATTGAAAAGATTATTCATTTGATGATGTATTACTAACCTTGTTATGACTAGCAGCAATGAATCCTAGTGATTCATGTTTGGTTGATTCATCTCTTGATAAATCTACCCACCCCACTTTTATCTAATTTGGTAGAACCCTAGATAGGTTCTGGAAAACCCTAACCGAAGGGTAAGATGTTGTGAATATCTAAAACCCTAATCTTATTAGGGATATTGTGAAATGTTAGTTGAAGTCATTTTTTATGATTTCATGTTTAGGATTTTTGTATGATCTAAAATCCCATAACCTTTGAAGTTTTGGTGATTGGGTTTTCTATGTCTCTACATTAGAACCCTAGCACATTAGGGTTTGGTGGAATGCGTGTTCTACATTGGAACCGTAGCTTATTAGGGTTTGGTGGAATATGTGATTCTACATTTGAACCCTAGCTCATAAGGGTTTGGTGGAATGTGTGAGCAAGACCCTGTCTTAGAATTGATTTCCTTGGTATATGTGTGTTGACTGATCAAACCCTAGTATTATCAAATTGATTGTGTGTCTAACTCTTACTTGATATTGTTGTGAAGTTGGGTTTGACTAACACATGACATGATATATTTGCATGATGATAAAATCTGGGCATATATAGATATGTCCTTTTGGTTGAAGTCTTAGGTTGGTCTAGGTCAAATGTATGGTTATGAATTCTTAGATATGTGTGTTGACCTAGTCATTGATGGTCATGAGTTTTAGGATTTTATGGAAGTCCTTGTTTGATATTCTAGGATGATGGTATCTGGAAATCTAGGGTGTTGTAGCTAAACCCTAGTGAATTTAAATTGTCTAGTATGTGTAACAATCTGAAATCTGTTTAGATGATTGTTGGGAAACGAAAATTATAGGATTTTGTAGTGAGATCCTAGTAGTGACATTGTCTAGTGTAAAATGTAACAATATGAGATCTATGTGTGTAATGATTGTTCAGATTGAGTAATTCTAGGGTTTGGGATTTAAACCTTAGTTGAAGTAGAAATCTCTTATGGCTATATGATAATTTGAGATTCGTGAAGAGATTGTTGAAATTTGAATTTTTGGTTGAGTATGATGATTTCTCAAAAATCTAGGGTTTTCAACTAACCCTAGTGGTAATTGGTCATGTTAGTGACTCATTAATGGTTGATTAAAAATATAGGCATTTGGAACTAACTCTAATGGAAGGTAGTCGGGTTAATGACTAAGTTGTGATTGACTTTGATTAATTCTTTTGTATGAATCCCTAGTGAGAAGTGTAACACGTGTATTTTGGAAGGTTGTTAGATGATTTGTAGATCTATATTTTTGTGAATGGTTTCTAGGGTTTTCTATATGTTGTAGTAAGGTATGTCATACCTTTCGAAGACATATTGAAACCCTAGATGGAATGAGTGTTGTTATGAAGTAGTCTAGGGTGTATGACAAAGTCCCTAGCAAGATGTTGAAGAGTATATGTCTCTGGTTTATAATTAAGTCCGGGTATCTGATATGGATAAAGTTGAAATGCTTTCATGTTTTTGATATGGCTAACATCATGCTTCTATAGTTTTGGTTATACATTCTATCTAAGTTTTGCAGGTACACAATCTTCAACTTGGTGAAGATGCTCGATGCGACAAGCAAGTTGTGCAGGTACACAATCTTCAACTTGGTGAAGATGCTCGATGTGACAAGCATGATGAGGTTGATGATAACTATGATGAAATGGTTGGAAGCCACAAAAATATTCTCCTATGTCAAAAAAGAAGAAGTTGATCTCCCAGAGGAAGCATGAATAGAAGAGATCTCCCTAAGATTAAGAGGGAGTCCAAATAAAGAGGTGCTTCCTGGTTGAGAGGGAGTGTCAGATATGGTTCTCTGCTTCATGTGTCATGCACTAGACTAGAACTAACAACTGTAAGTCTGAGTGAAGACCATGAGTAGGATAAGGAAATTGGAGAATGCATTTTGAATAGTTGTTGAAAGAAGAAAATTAGGATTTGATTGAAGAAGATGTTGTTTCTTATGAAGTAGCAAGAAAAATGTATGATTGAGGAATCTTCTGTCAAAGATTCAGAAGATAGTCCTACTGTGGAGAATTGAGAAGAAACATTTGTTGCCTAGAAGACCCGGAGGTTTATATTTATATACTTCTGAAGTACGTTATTGATTGGGGTTGTGTTTGTACAGGTGAATCTCTCGAAGAAAAGCATGTTGGTTACCAATCAGTTTGATTGGGAGAGAATGGTTATTCTTGATCTGTTGGATCAAGGGGTGTTGAGGCTTTGTAAGTGAAGCATTTCCTAGGGAGACATTTAGCTGACACTTTGTGTTGATGTCTGAGTCCTTGAAGTTGGAAAGGTGGTGTTGGTCATTGAGCTCTGACGTGCACTTGAATTTTTGGGTTGGTGGTTAGCAAGTAAGCTTGATGGTACCTATAGGGGCTGAAAGATTGAGTCCACCCTAGTCCCACTTAGTTAGATTTCCCTGGTCAGGAACCTAGTCCATGGCATTGTGATGCCTAAATTGTTGAACGACTAATTGGATAGATTTCCCTGGTCAGGAATCTAGTCCATGGCATTGTGATGCCTAAATTGTTGAATGACTGGTTGGATAGATTTCCCTGGTCAGGAATCTAGTCCATGACATTGTGATGCCTAATTTGTTGAATGACTAGTTGGATAGATTGCCTTGGTTAGGAATCTAGTCCATGGCATTGCAATGCTTAAATTGTTAAATGACTAATTGGATAAATTACCCTGGTTAGGAATCTAGTCCATGGCATTGCGGTGCCTAAAGTTCTTCATGGTTCATATAGTTTGATATCTTCCATTGTATATGTACATTATGAATACCTCCCTAGTTAAGAGGGAGCCTTGGAAAAATTAACTATGTTCGGTCTTCAATAATGTACTTAAGTCATTATGTAATGTACTTTTCAAAAGAATAAAGAAAAGAATTATTATTATTATTATTGTGACTTATTAAAGCATGGGTTTCATGCTTGGGTCACCATGTTTTAGTTCAAAGTCCCCATTGAGGACTTTTAGGATTTATTGTGAGTCTATAGAATTATTGTACATTTAAAGACACCCTTCTTAGGCTTTTGAATCATGTAGATTGGTTAAGTATTGAGTCAAATATGAATTTTGGAACCTCCACACCATGTCGACCTAAGAGAAGATCAAGTCGGCCTAAGGACGCATTGTACCCCACAAGAAGCCTATAAAAGGAAGGACTACGAATTCATTTGGATCATCACTTCGCATTCTCTCTCTTTTGGGCAGAAGTGAAAAATTTTGTTTGTCGGGCATAAGTGCGAAGTAGAAAGCTGGAAAAGTTTGTTGTCGGGAAGCCAAAGTGAATACGAGTTTGGGGGAGTCTAAGGAGTCAAGGAAAAACAAAATTTTGGTGGTGGTCTCTCTCTGTTTCATGCTCTAGATTGGGAGAACGATGTCTCCCAAGTTGGATTGTTGTCGAAAGCCATGAGTTGCTGCAAGTTGTTGCATAGTCAAAGTTGTTGGAAAGAGAGCAATCTTCCGGAGGCTGACTTAGCCTGGAGGGAAAGTCTGGTCAAGGTCTAGGGTGAAGAGTCTCAAAGAATATTATTGAAAGGAAGAATTACTTTGACTGGGTTTTCCCCTTGAGGGGGTTTTGCCCTGGCATGTGCCTACATATTGTGTTCATTGTTTTATGTGTTGTTGCTTTGTGTAATTGCTTAATGAACTAAAGAAAGAAGATATAAAGAATCGTAATAACAATTAACATCACAAGTAATTATCAAGATCAAGAAAATATTTACTGCCTTTCTGATTTTCCAACAGGGGTTAGGGCCTCATTCAGTTGGAGCTAAGAACCTTAGAAGTTGGAGCTTCCTAATTGATTTAAATATTTTGAAGACAAATATTAAGAAGCATTCAGTGGTTTTTCTTTCGAAAGGGTTTTCACCTAAAAATCTATTGTTTATTGTCTTGATGTTTGTGCATTGTTGAATGGCGTTGTTTGCTATTCATGTGGATTCGATTTATGTTGACCTAATTTTAGTGATAATTATTTCTCTGTGAAGTTAAAAATATTAACTGAAGATAAATACATATTCACCCCCCTCTCAGTATTTCCAACAATTGGGGTTAGAGCAAGTTCCTTCAGTTGAAACTTAACATATGGAAGAGAGATCTCAAAGGGAAGAGATGGGAAAGTCGAAGAAGTAAACCGCCAAATGTTCAAGGGAATCAAAGGAAGCCTCCAATGTTGTAGAAAATGAACTTGGTTATCCAACTCATGAGTTTGATGAAGCCAAATATGAAATATGGGAATCAATAATGAAAGCCTATGTGCAAGCTCATGGATACGATGTATGGACTATGTTGTTTCTAGAGACACGTCTACTGATAAATCGAGAAGGTTCAATAGAAAATCTATGAATGTCGTTCTTAGTTCTCTGCGAGACACCGTAAAAGAGAAAGTTGATCAATGCTCATCTGCCAAAATTATTTGGAAAAGGATCCATAATATCTACTCAAAGAAGCATGTAGAACAAGATTATGATGAGCGTGATTCAAATCAAGCAGACTCTCAAGTTGAAGAATCTGACAATGATGAAGAATAAGAAGAGGAAGACATGGAAATAGTACCAACTAGTGCCTTGCTAAATTTGAAGAACATAGAGAAGATAAATCACACACTCAAAGAAGAAGTTTCTCTCTTACAATTCCAAGTGCACAAAGTAGAAAGGAAATTAGAAGAATTTGTTCAGAAGTACGAAAGTGAAGCCAGTCAAAAGCAAAATGAACTTGACATGGCTATTGCAGAAATAAATAGGCTTAAGGAGAAAATGCAAGATTTTGAAAAGAAGGATCACTCATTTAAAGATGAAAGAAAAAGAAGCAGAAAGAAGAGAAGAGAAGTTAACAAATCACCAAGTGAAAAGACTAGAAGAAGAGAAAATATATTTGAAGACCCAACTTGAAGAATCCAAAAGAAGTGAAGAAGATCAAAAGTGTCAAATTTAGAAGAAAGGGGAGGATTTCATGAAACAAGAAAAAGAAATTGTATCATTAAGTGTTGAAGTAGACATGCTAAACAAAAGTATGAAGGGAACGTAGACTTTGGACGATATTCTCAGTTGCCAAAGGTCTCCATGCATCAAAATAGATATTGGTTATACTGGTGAACCTTCATCCAAGGGAGACTCAAGCTCTAAGGTCGCGTGGAAAATTTGATAAGAAGCCTGATAACAAGATCCCTCATTGAAATATTCTTCCAAAGAAGATTGAAAATGCTTCATCTCCAAGAAGTAATGTTGAAGCAATCAAGGATAAGGATTGTACCTCCAAGAAAGAATGACTCATCTAGGTGCCCTAGCATGTAAATTAGTGGTTATTACTTTTCATGTTTTAACTTCGAACATATGTCTAGGGATTGCAGAATGTATAACAAGGTTGATTTTCAAATGCATTATCAAAACCCTAGAAGCAAGCTTGTAGGATCAAAGACAAGGTTTCAAAATGACTTTGCAAGAAGAAAGCATATGTTGTTTGCTCCATTGCGCAAGCCCAACATTGAATGTTAGAAATGTTATAACTATGGACATATAGCTCACGTTTGCAGGTACAATATGGAATCTTCCAGGAAAGAAAACCCTAACATTAGGTACAAGAAGGTCTCGAGAAGGAAAAAAAAACAAGAAGATCAAGTGAATGAACAAGTATTTGCAGTCATCCTTTCAGGTTTTTTAAAACCAACAATGGAAGATGAGAAGACTCTGGATGATCCGGAAAAGAGTTGGTTCATACATTATTTTGAGAAATCTAGTTTATTGACTCCCTGTGAATGTTGAAGAGGGGGAGTCTATGTTGTAGCACTTGTTGATTTGAAGATCTATCTTTCAGCAGATTGACAAATGGAACATGTGAAAATTCATCATAACAATGATCAAAATAGTGGGCAAACTAGTGAGCTTATGGATCAACAACAAGCAACCTTTGAGATTGAAGGACTAGTTGTTATTGACACATATTGACTGGTAGATTTTGTAGTGGAAATTCATGAGAAGCGTAGTATGTTAGAGAAAGAAAGGTATATTGTAGGAAGACATAGGAAAACATTTTGTTAGGGGGAGTAACTCTTTTCCATTGGTGTCAAATGGGGAGAGAAATCAGGAGAAGAAATTTGAGGCATGAAGTTAAGGGGAACAATGATCGCGAGGGGAGTATGTGTTGCCATCAATGACAAAGGGGAATATTATTGAATGGTGTTGTCATTTATGTCAACATTGGTGCTTTGAACTCTCTTAATATTCATCTAGTTTTAATCAATTGAAAGCTCCAAGGACAAGAAGCCCTACCCTAGAAGCCTCGCACTTTTCGAGGACTCTAAAGATGCAGATCAATTAATTTTCTTTGGAGACCATCATCATTGGATTCTCCTTGTCATGTTGATTCCAATTGTATATAGCTCATCTTGTCACTTCTCACATTTGATGAGATATGGGCAATCAAAGGTCCAAACCCCCATCCGGTGGCTAATATACCCATGAGCTCGATGATGTGGAAAATTCTTATTTGCTAGCAAAATCATGAAAATAAAAAGGCATTTTTATTGAAAATCAAATTAAATAATTATGGCTAAAATAATTCATTGAAGATATCGAATTTTGAATTAAAATCAATATCAAAGTCGGCTTGGGGTTTTTTTCTCCAAAAAATTTTAAATTTAAAATGTTGGTTTTCCTTCCATATGAAGTAGGCCTGCCTCTCCAAAAAGGGCACATTAGCCTCTATAAAATCAAGTGCCTTTCCCCTCCAACAATCATCAATTGTCCTTGATTAGTCTGTAAGACAATTGCGGACCCGAGGAGTATTGGAAGATCAGACGATTAAGAAGGCCAATTTGGAAAGTTTTTAATTGTATTTTGGCTCAAGGGATTTATGTGTTTTGTGTTAATTTTTGCAGATGGAATTTTCAAAACATTATTTTTTAATTAAAGATTTCGCTAGATCTGTAAATTCGTTTTTGCTCTATTGATGTCTAACCATCTTGAAGAAATGACTTGTGCAAACTTTTCGCTCCAACAATGGCAGTTGACACTTTGTTAGGACAACCTTATGTACCCACTTTACAATGCGGAACTCCTAATGATGCATCTCTAGATTTGTTGAAGACCGAGTCAAATTTTTCTGTGCATTTTTTCAAGTAATAATATTCTTGTGCATTCTTGTCTGGGAAATTAGAATGTTGTGTGTTCTTATTTGAGCAATTCCTATGCATTTTCGCTTATGCAATAAGATGTTAAGTTAATGTATTATTAAATCATTGACTGCACTAGGATCTCTGTGTATCGAATATCGTTTTGGAGAATCAAGCTCAATTATGCGATTGAAAGAGTGTCACGATGATGGTTAGGACTGAGGAAACTCTTGCGCGCATTCATTTTTCTTGTCTCTTCTCGTGTTCTGGTATAGCGCATTGAAATGATCATTTGATAATGGTGAAATAGTGCCAGAAGTTCGAAGTTGGCAATAATAACAGGACTACATATAGCAGATGCCGTGAGCCTTGAGCTTATCTCGATTGGCATGCAAACAGTTTGGTCAAGGGACTGGTGGCATGATATGTCAACCAAATTGTTCATAAACTTTGTTTGTATCGCAATTCAGAAATTGTATCAACTGTTGTGTGCATCAACCGTTTATAAGTCAGTTAGTTTTGATGAAAGGTTTCATTCCACATAATTCCATAGTTTGTCTTTTTCGTAGCCTTTGGATGGAACGATGGTCAAAGCTAGTCAAGTGATAGGTAGTCGAAACATTATGTATCTATCTAGAAATAAGTAAGTTAATCTACTTTTAAAAGTTTTAAAAGAACAAGTGGCATTGTTACAGGAAGCTCTCCTGGTAGGGAAAATAGAATGGCAATGCACGAAGGCGGGTGTGAAAAACATAAAGAAATCTGTAGTGGAAAGTATAGAGGTGGTGAATGTGAAGTCATCCCAGGATAAAGGGAAAATGGTTGCCCAAATAAACAATCATGAAGAGAAAGCAAGAGAAGAAACGAAAGGAGATTCCACCAAAGTTTCCAAAACTTGGGCTCAAGTTGTTAGCAATTCTACTAATAAGTAAGGAGAAACAAATATTCAAGTTGACAACATGCAAGATAGTGAAGGCAAGAAAAGACAAAATAAGGAAGCAAACATAATTATTAAAAGGGTGAAAGATTATGGGAAAAATGAATGTACTCTTGACCTTGCAAGAGACTTCTTGAAAGACAAGTTGATATGGCAAGGACAAATATGCCAAGCATGGAAGGTGGGTAAGTTTAACAAGAAACATCTCTTGAGGGGTTCTCATTTTTTCCTAGTAGAAGATTTAACTGTAAACGACAGGAGGAAAGAAGGGAGGAAATTTTAAAGGTTAGGGTAGCAAAAGATGAAGGAAAGAGAGTATGGATTTATAAAGGAAAATTTGTGATAACGTGATTTGGACCTCCTTCCAAAACAGAGCAGCAAGATGGTAATAAAGAAGACGCAACAAACTCTTCAACAGGAAATTAGAAAGCAAGGTCAGTATGGGCAAGCAGGGACAAAGACTCAAATGTGAGTCTTGCATGTCAAAATAAATAGCAATCAAGTCATGATGATGATGATGATGATGATGATGATGATGATGGTGGTTAACGTCCACTGAGACCAAATTGGTCTATCGGACCTACAATTTTCTTAATTTTTACTTGTCTGGCTTCTCGTCTTTCTTGGCGAGATTGGTGTTGTGGCTTTCTTTCTTTTCTCTACGGTCTTCCAACTTCCTTTGTCTTGCATCTCCTTCATCTCTTCTTGGGACATTGGTGTCTTAGCTTCGCGATCTATAGTCGGAGAAGTTTGGTTTAGGAGATCTACTTTGCTGTTAAATGAAGATTTATTTTCTGCGGTATTCAAATCCTCATAATTGTTGATTTGTTGGGGCGGGCTTTCTCCTTGCTTGCTTTGAGAGTTGCTTTCTTCTTCCTTGATTTCTTGTGACTCAGAGTTTTCTCTAAAATATTCTTCTTTAAATGTCACGTATTAATTTTATATTAAGAATTAAATGAATGACACATCTCCCTCTTATTATTCTTATTAGGAAGCACTTTATATTGTTTATTTTATTTTTTAATTTCAATAATTTTTTTCTTTGGAAATTGAATCTTTTATTATATACAACATTAAAATATTTTCTTTTAACATTTTATTTCGATATATAGATATATATGAAGTTGATATCCATGTAAATTAGTTAACATAGATATTCAAATAGTTTATTAAAGTCCTATGTTGTAATATTTTTGAAAAGTACAAAGTTTAAATATATTAATCTCTTTTTTCTTCTAATTACTTTATCTCCTTTTAAAGTTGATATGAAATTATATTATGTCATGTGGACATCCAAATATTTTATTTATGACTAAGAGTGAGTGAAATATTTTTACCACGTTGGGTTGTAATATCAACAACAAATGGAGTGACCATAGCGAGGTTGGGGTTGTCATTATAATTCTTTTAAATAAAACTAACTAAACATGCATATTCATTTTTGTTTTCAATTATAGATGACATTGTTTTTCTATTTAGAGAATATTTTATTTTTATTTTAAGAGGGACATGTGTCAACTCCATGTTGAACATAGACATACTCAACATTATTGTCATACTAGACTATAGAATGTGTCTCTTGGCACAATAAACTTAATTTTTTTTTATTTGACCCATAGGAGATTTGAACCTTGGATTTCATGGTTTACACAGTACTTCATAACATGAAGATTTCCAATTGAGTTGTCCCCGTGGATGTAATTATATTCAAATTTAAAAAATGAGCAAAACTAGATTTTGTAGATGCTAAACACATTCAATAAGAGAAACCTGCAAGAATTGTTCATTTATGTAATGTAAAGGAGGTTTCCCCCTCGAAGAGGCTGAATTATAAGGCGTTGATCTGTCTTTTCTATCTTTTCTTGAGCTGGTTTCGTAACATTTGGTATCAGAGCTTTGGATTCTAGGGTTTCGCTGCTCCAAATAGGTCATCGTGGCATTTTCGCTATACCTTTTTTTCTACGACGTTTCAGGAGTTGAAAAAAGACCCATTTGAGAAGACATCGTGCTAAATCTCGGGTCCAAATTTCAGAGCTTTTTGCACTATATTTGCAGAGATATGATCCGAGGAAGTTGGTCTTTTTGTAGACTCCTGAATTACATTCCAAACAGGTGACCTGGGGAACATTGTCATAACTTTTTCTCTGAGCATTGGATTGAAATTTCGTAAGAAGGTACAGAAATAGGGCTACTACAGGTTGCAATTTTAGAATTTAAAGATCTGAAAGTACAGAGTTACAGTCATTTCAAGGTCGTGCTCCTAAAATCAAGAAAAAGCAAGATGAGGAAGTTTGATGGCAAGGATTCGGTAAATTGGATACGTCAGATGGAGCAATATTTTGCTCTACATGGTGTACCATCGCTACAAAAGGTATGCATTGCATCTTCATATTTAGAACCGGATCAATTTTTGTAGTATAAAGGGCTTTGTTCTCGTAAAAGACTTGTTACGTGGTCAATTTCCACGGAGGAAATGATAGCACATTATGAGGATAAAAATAGCAACACCACAACAATTGGAAAGAGTAAAAGGGATTTGTGACATAGTGGAAAGAAAAATTACTGTAACCAGGAAGCATAGCCCTCACAACTATAAAGATGGAAGTGTTGTTTCTCCTAGCTTCCACAACCTACAAGGGTTACACCACAACAATTGGAAGAAAAAAGAGAAAAAGGGCTTTGTTACAATTGTGATAGCAAATGCACTAAAGGTCATAAGTGTGCTGAGAAGAAATTATTTTACATAGAATATGAGGAGGAGGAGGAAAAGGATCAAGAATCATCAAAAGAAGAGGATATATGCCAGGACCCCACCCCAGAGAAAGAAGAAATGAATCATACCATATCTTGTAAAGCATTGGCAAGAATTACCACTCAAACTCTCAAGATAGAAGGACATATCAAGAAGAAAAAGGTGCAAGAAGTGAAAGATCACATAGAGAAAGAAGAAATGAATCCAACCATATCTTGTAATTCATTGTTCGAAATTACCACTCCTCAAACTATCAAGATAGAAGGACATATTCAAGAAGAAAAAGGTGCAAGAAGTGAAAGATCACATAGAGAAAGAAGAAATGAATCCAACCATATCTTGTAATTTATTGTTCGAAATTACCACTCCTCAAACTATCAAGATAGAAGGACAAAGAAGAAAAAGGTAATAGTGTTGATTGATTCAGGAAGCACCCACAATTTTATTCATTGTAGGTAGCAAAAGAATTGAATTGCTTCCTATATCCAGCACCAGAGTGTCAAGTGATGATTGCAAATGGAG